>JAXQQM020068330.1:0-76282 GCA_034641835.2 Pinus albicaulis | reverse complement strand
TGTAAGATCGTTGATTATTGATGAGTTCTTCCAATGCCCTTAAGTTGTTGGCATAGTTTTGGACAATTTTTCCCTTCTTCACTTCCTTACGCAGCGAGACTACTTCGGCTTCTAATGCTTCCCTTTCTTGGTTGCTTTCTTCCAACTTCTTTTGAAGTGACTCTTCAATACATTTTTGTTCTTCAACCTCAATTTTGAGACCTTGAACGTGTTCCTCAAGAGTATTGAAACGGATCTTCTCAACATTGAGCTCTTTTATAAGCTTGATTGCCTCCTCATAAAATTCTTCTATGGTCAACCCTTCTTCTTCATTGTTCGATACTTATTGTTTATTGTGCTTGGCCATAAACAATACTTTGTCATTGGCTTCTTCTTTGCTGTCACTTTCTTCATCGGATGATGAGCTATCTTCTTCAGAGAGAAAGTTTTTAAGGGTTTCCACCTTAAAACTGTGTGCATTTGTGTTCCTCTTGTTTGCTGCTATCATTGTAAAAACACTGATAATAATTGAAGATTAACTAATGCTCTAATTGAAAGGAATACTGATTCACCACCCCCCCAGTATTTCCAACAATTGGTATCAGAGCTTGGTTCCTTCAATATAACTTTCAAAATTTGAAATTTAATATTTTTTATTTAATTTTAATTTTATATTTTAAATTAATTTCTTTTTTAATTACTTTGGTTTTTTTTTTATTGAATAATTTTAATTTTTTTATTTTTCCTCATTTTAGTTTTAATTAATTTTTTGTTTTATTTTTAATTTTAATTTAAAAAATATTTTTTAGTTTCGTTTTTTTTATTTATTTATTTTTTAATTTATTTATCAATTTATTTATGTATTAAAAATTAATATATTTTTTTTAAATTTAATTATTTTATGTTAATATTAATTTTTTATTATTATTATTTAATAAAGTTTTGTATATATTTTTTTAATTTATTTTTTGTATTTAAAATTTCTTTGCTTTTTTAATAATGGGTTTTTAATTTAGTATTTTCATTATTTTTTTTTCATTTTTAATTTTCAATCAATTTTTTTAGGTAATGTTTTTTATTTTTGTTTTTTTTGGGTTAATTTTTAATTTTCATTTTAATTTTTTTAATTTAATAATAATTAATATATTTTTTTAATTTAATTTTTGTTTTAAAAAATAATTTTTTTTGTTTTTAATTTAGCAAAAATTTTATTTTTAAATTTAATTTGTTTTTTCTTAAATTTAAATTTTTTTCAAAAATTTTTTGATTAAAATCACATGAGAATGAGCTTTGTCAATGCGTTTCGAACCAAAAAATGTGGTTTATCTTTAGGACAAGATAAGAGATCAGATCTAAACATTAAGCTTAAATAGATGTAGAAAGATCCCAAAGTAGCTATTAGAAAAAACAGCTAGTTTGACCTAGTTAGATTAACTAAATTTTAAATAGACCTAGTGAGATTAACTAAATTTTATATTTAAATTTCCTTTCGTTAAAGATTTAAATAAAATAGTTTAATAAATTATTATTATTTTAATTTTTAATTAATTAATTTTTAAATAAATAAACAATAATTTTAATCCCAATTTTTTTTATTTTGTTAATGATTTAAATAAAATAATTTTAATAAATAATAATAATAATAATAATTATTATTATTATTTAGAAGGTTTATATATATATATATATATATATATATATATATATATATATATATATATATATATATATATATATATATATATATATATATATATATATATAGTAAAGGTCTAAATAAATAATAAATAAGTATAATAAATTTTAATATTAAATACTTTTAAAGTTACTTAAAACGAATAGAGGACCTAAAACTAGACAATTGGAATAACGATTAGTTTGATTAAGTCAAAATATGCTAATTTTATTTATTTATTTATAAATAGGGAAATAATAATAATAATAATAATAATATTTTAAATTTTATTTAAAGTTTTATATTAAATCATTTTAATAATTTATTTATTTATTTATATTATTTATTTATTAATTTTTTATGAGTAGACATGTGGTGTGGCAATGGATTCCCTCTTTTCCCCATAGTAGCTAATATTTTCATGGAAGACTTCAAATCCAAGGCCCTTTCCGCAACTTTGTTCCAACCAAAGCTATGGAAAAGGTTTGTAGATGACACTTGTGTCATCTGGACTCATGGAAAGGAGAAGTTAGATATTGTTTTTCACCATATTAATAGTCAATCCAATTCCATTAAGTTCACAATGGAATATGAAGTCGATGGCACCCTTCCTTTTCTTGATGTTCTTATTTCTAGAAATGAGGATGGCTCTTTCTCACATCAAGTTTTTCGGAAGAAGACTCACACTGAGCAATATCTTCATGCTAGCTCTCATCATTTCCCTGCTCAGAAATTAGGTGTCCTCAACACCTTAGCCACTAGGGCGTTAAGAATTTCTAATGAATCTCACCTTGAAGGAGAAAAAATCCACCTCCTAGATGTCTTTAGTAAGAATGGTTATAGTAGATCCCAGGGCGTGAAAGCCTTTCTTAAAGTAGAAAAAGGTCCCATGATTAAAAAATATCCCAAGGAATGGTCTGCTGGTGTGCGCATTCCCTTTATTCAAGGGACCACTGATAAGATCGCGAAGATTCTTAAAAAAAATAATGTTTCTTCATTCTTCAGACCCCTTAACACTATTCGCAACTCTCTTAGATCAGCCAAAGATCTGATAAACCCCAAGGAT
This sequence comes from Pinus albicaulis, assembly GCA_034641835.2. Classification (NCBI taxonomy): domain Eukaryota; kingdom Viridiplantae; phylum Streptophyta; class Pinopsida; order Pinales; family Pinaceae; genus Pinus; species Pinus albicaulis. The sequence goes on along the minus strand of JAXQQM020068330.1, from coordinate 73,562 downwards.
GGGAAAGGTGTATACATCATTCCATGCTCCTGTGGGACTCCATACATTGGAGAAACGGGTCGGTCAATAAAACAAAGGATTTGTGAGCATGCTGCTAACATTAAGCATAGAAGATCCTGCTCCTCAGCCTTAGTTGTAGAGGCTAAAGTTATTGCTAGGATTGACCATTTTCATCAACATAAGTTAAGGGAGGCATTAGAAACTGAAAAAAGACCTGTCAATATCAATAGAGACGATGGCTGGAATATTAGTAGGTGTTGAATCCCTGCCCTTTATTCCTAGTTGTTAGGTCGGCCTTTATATATATATATATATATATAATAAATTAATTAATAAATAAATTATTTAAATAAATAAATACATTATTAAAATTGTTTAATATAAAACTTTAAATATTATTATTATTATTATTATTATTATTATTATTTACATTTACATTTACCTATTTATAAATAAATAAAATTATCATATTTTGACTTAATCAAACTAACCATTATTCTAACCATTATTCCAATTGACTAGTTTTAGATCCTCTCTTCGTTTTAAGTAGCTTTAAAAATATTTAATATTAAAATTTGTTATATTTATTTAGTATTTAGACTTTATATATATATATATATATATATATATATATATATATATATATATATATATAAACCATCAAAATAATAATAATAATAATAATTATTATTATTATTATTATTATTATTATTATTATTTATTAAAATTGTTTTAGTTAAATCTTCAACAAAATAAAAGATTTGGTATTAAAATTATTATGTTTATTTATTTAAAATTTAATTAATTAAAAATTAAAATAATAATAATTTATTTAAATCTTTAACAAAAGGTAATTTAAATATAAAATTTGGCTAATCTAACTAGGTCAAACTAGCCATTTTTCCTAACAGCTAGTTTGGGATCTCTCTACATCTATTTATACTTAATGTTTAGATCTGATCTCTCTTCTTGTCCTGAAGATGAACCACACTTGTTGGTTTGAAACGCATCGACAAAGCTCATTCTCATATGATTTTAACCAAAAAAATTTTGAAAAATCTTATGGATCACAGAAGCCTCAATTCAATTTAAATTTTTTCTTTTTTTCTTTTTTCTTTTTTTTCTTTTTTTTTCTTTTTTTTTTTTCTTTTTTCAATTTTTAATATCTTTTTTATTTTAATTTTAATTTTTTATTTTTATGTTTATTTTTTATTTTATTTTTTTCTTAATTTTTTTTTCTTGAATTTTTTACTTTAAAACAATACAATGAATTTTGTTTTTTTTTTCAATTATTTTAAAATGGTTTTTTCATATATAAATTTTTATTATTCTAAAATTTTTGTTTGAACACTTTCCATTTGTGGCGTGTTTTTTGCACCGAAAAATAATTGGTTTTTACTTCTATTTTTAAATAAAGTTGAAAATTTGCCCCGAAAAAAAAAGGGTTATTCCAGAATAAAACATTTTTTAAAGATGTTGAAAATTTACCCCAAAAAAAAGAAAAGAAAGTTATTCCAGAATACAACTTTTTCTTTTCGGGTTGTTTTTTCATGGTTTTTTGATGTTTTTTTTGTTAGAGTTCTCATTTTGAGGTAATAGTTCTCGTTTCATCAGTAACTATGTTGATAATGGAGAGTGCTTACATGAGAATATGTTAGAGGCACTTTATTAATTCTCTTCTCAGGTTAGTTTTCATGATAATCAAGAAGGTTTCCAACAAGCCGATGTGTCTTCTTTGCTTGAAGATGAAATAGATCATCACTTTGACATTCAAGTCATATTACATGAAATTTATGAGGATTTGCAGCCTTGCCACTCTATATGCAGTCAGAGGTATGAGCCAAATAATTAAAAAAAAAATTCAACCCATTCCTTTTCTGAGATTTTATGTCAAGAATAAATTCCTCAAGATCAGGTTATGGAAAATACATGCATGAAAATTCTGAATAGTGAGGTAACATGTGATGAAAGTTCAATTTTAGGTAAACTTGAGCTACATGAAGATCTGAATATACATGTTTTACGTATTCTATTTGGGGATAATCAAAATAGCATGGATGATATGCATAAATTTGTTTGTATAGGAGTTGTTAGTGTTCAGAATCAAGATGATAATCCTCAACCAAAACTACCAAAGATTATATCTGATTTGTATGATAAGCAAAATATTAGGTTTGATGCACACAATATGGATGTCATGTTTGAATATGTTCAAGGATGCATGGATGGTTTTGTTGATTTACATGAAAAGGAAGACAAATTTATTGTTTCCTTTTTATTTGATTATGTTCTTGGAATTGAATACATAGGGCAAAAGAAGCCATCAGTTATGAATGAATTCAACCCTCGTGGCTTTACTCATCAAGAAAAGGTCATTTTTCATGATTATCAAGATCCTTTGGTAAATCTATTCTGGTCATCAGTGAAGGTGGAGTTTCTTTCATTTATAAGTTTAGGTTATGGATTCAATTTTTATTCTAAGTTGCCAATAGATTGTCCACTTAAGAATAGTTAAGAAGCTCAGGTGTTGGATCAACTCTTTGACTGGCTATACTGGAGGTTTCATATTGCTTGAGTTAAGCAGGTGGATTTTCAGATGTTAGAGTAGGGTTATTGGAACAAAAATAAGCTTGTTGGGCAATCATTTCCTATAGCTTTAGGCTACATTTTTCAGTTTTCATTTTCACTTTGTACAATAGTTTGATATCATATTGCAGTAGTAGAGTTAGTTTCCAGTTGGTTTGTAGTTTGCTTTTCGGCTTGGTGAATGAGTTTGAAGGTAGTTTTCAAATTGTGATCAGACCAATGATCAAGCACTGGAGCTGCAAGTTCTTTGTTGCACCATAGGGGCATATGATGCAGGAGCATGAGGCTTAGAGAAAAAAGGCTTCATTAATTATTCCAAAAATCCAAAAAAAAATTTACAAGCAAAGGTGTTGGTACCTTTAGCTGTCAATTTACAGTTTTATTAGATAGGGTTGAACTAGTATCTAGAAAGAATGAACTGTTTTAGATTAGATTCAGTATATCTAGTCTTCAGTTGATAGATTTAGGGAAGATATTATGTAATTAGGATTTTTTCTAAGTTAGGAGAATTCAATCCTCAAGAAGAGGTTGACTGTTATGTAAAACACTATAAAATGTAACCTTTGAGAAGGAGAAATTCGAATTGGGTTGTAGAAAAATTGATTGAGAGAATTTTTCCTCTAATTTAATAAAATTGCAGAACCTAATTATTTGTTGTATGGTTGGAAAATTCCTGGAGGGTTTCATCTCTTCGAAATCCATTGGATTTATACTTTATGTGTAGAATTTAAGTATATTAAATTATGTGTAAAGGATTCGGAGGGATTTGAAGAAGTTCTGGTTTCTTCACTTGAGATCGGATAGTCGAAATTAGAACAGTAAACCAACGGAAAATCCATGGTCAAATGGGATTGACAACGGAATTTTGTAGATCAAGTGGTTTTTGAAAAACCAGCCACTGTTGTCACACTGCTTTTGGGCGTGCGAGTGGTTTTGTTAAATTGAACGTGATCGAGTAAAAAGGTGACACGTCACGGTGGCAATATCACCGAATTCGCGTTTCTTTGGAGCCATAAAGTGCCAGGGCTATTGGAATGCGATAGCCATCCGATCATAAGCATTTGAGATTTGACGGTGTTCGCATTGAAAGTTGCGCGGAGTTTTAAAAAGGTATGGACCCAACGATTTATTCAACAAGGCTTTATTAACGTATTTTAAATCCGAAACCCCATTCCGAAAGTTTTAAACATTGTTTAAAAATGAATTATTATGTTTTCGAAGGATAAGGGGACTTTAGCTTCCGTAAGTAATTTTATTAAATAAATCAAGCAGATTTAATAAAGTTTGATGAACGAGAGTGGAAATAAGGATCGGGAACAAATTCCTCCTGAATTAGAAAACATAGTAACAAAATTTGAACAGCTCTCCTTAACACCTGCACCCACATTGCCATCAGCATATCATCCCCATTGGAGCCACTATTATCCAACTAACAATTAGGTTTTTTTTGAGTCAAGATGGTTAGGTTAGTTAGGGTTTAATAGGGTTTTTAAGTCTTTTTTTATTTTCAGAATAATCATATGTAGAAAAGTATTTAGGTTATTTTGTAAGGTCATTATGAGTCATAGTGTGTGTCACCATAAAGAGAAAATCCAAAATTTCATGTCCCTCGAAGCTTATCTAGTCATCATTATGAATTTGACACGTTTTCTAACTTTCATGGCAACTCTAGTTCAAACAGGCCAGGGTTTGCTACAAAATTTCTTGACACTTCCGTAGCAAATTTGTCTTCCCCAACATAGATTTCGCTATGAAAGTCTATTTTTCTGTTAACGGTAGGGAAACAATACATAAATTTAAAAAAGGGTATGGTCAAATGTGGTCAAGCTTATTGGGCAATTATTTCTCCCTGTTGTCTTTATCCATCATTTGCAAAATGCATGCACCAAACAACTGCTTCATCTCGTTCCCTTTCCACCCTTTTTACATATTTACTGTCACAAATCCATTCTCCTCTCCTTCTTATGAGCTGCTATTTTGTCTAAACATCGGTATTGTTGAATTTTGGTATATCTAGTTGTCTTTGGGTTAGCTCTGTTAGTGTCAAAAGCCATTTTACAGTCCCTAAAGTCTTTTGTAGGTGTCAGGAGGATGCTCACTTCATGTTGGAGCCATGGCAGCTCAAAGGAAACAATATAAACGAGGGTTCATGGAGAGGCATGAGCCCATGGACATGAAGTTGCTGGAAGAATACCCCACATTCACCCAAGCATTTTCCAGCGTAGGGTGTCTTCGGTTCTATAAAAAATTGTAGGGGTATCATGGCCAGATTTCAAAATATTTTTCCATTAACTTTATTCGAACATGATCTAAAGTTCATATAATGATTTTTTCAGTGTCCCCTCACGCCATTTCTCAAGCCACAAAGATCCCCAGGTCAGGAGAATTATGGTTCAAGGTTCAGAAGTTCAAATTACATAATTGTTATGAGTTCCTAAAAGAAGAACACAGAGGCATTGATATGGCTTCAGGAATTCCCAAAAATTTCTTTAAAGAGTATTTTTCTAAGTTTTTTATGGTGATCCATAAATAATTCACTTGTGAGGGTAGATTCCACATGGTATATCAATACCATTTCAAATTGTTGTTGCAATTCACAGGTAAAAAACCCTTAGATATACCTTTCTATTTGTTTAGAAGCTTGGGGAAAATGGCTGACAAGGTTCAGGCCAAACCTAATACCAATGACACATCAATTTTTCATCATTTTCTCATTAAGTTGCTGGTGGTTGAAGATTTAAATAAATTGAAAAGAGATTGGCCCACATTTTTGTTTTTAAGTGGCTATGAATTTAATGTTGTTACGCCTAAGGAAAACGCCAAAATCCAAATCTAGTACTCTAAGGGAAGACAAGAAATATGAAGCAGCAGCTATAATTTATCATGAGGCAAAGATGGAACATATAGAAGATCCTATAGAACTTGAAGTTGAGCATGTAAGGAAATTACAAGAAACAACATAAAAACTTATACAAGGAGGGTCAGTAGAAGCCAAAGTGAAGGAAGAGGTAAGTTGTCAGATATACTCGAGGCTATTGAAATTGAAGAAAACCCCATTGCACAGCCTATTGAGATCAAGGAGGCAGAAACTCAAAAGAAAAATAAAAGAGTCAAGAAGTTGGATTTTTCTCAAGAAGATTCAGGTTTTATTTTCAAGCCTAGAAAACCTATCACAATATCACAACAGTTAAAATAAAAGATTCCTTAGCAACCATTGGAGGAGAAGCTTCCATCAGAAGAAGAGATACCGGAATTTCCTCCAACAGATGTAGAACCAATGAAAAAGAGGAAAGGTAAGGAGCATGTTCAAGAGAAAGGTGAAGTGGAGATGTTGTAAGAACACTTGAGAGATGCTCGGAATGAGGTAATAGAATCAAAATTCCTTTTTGAGGAATTGAAGAAGGACATATCAAAGCAACTAGACTTTTACAATGAGGTTTCAGATAGATATGGAAAGATGTTAAAGAGGACATTACCTTTACATCCGATGATGAAACACCTATGAAGAAGGAATAGATGGTTTCAAGTTGATAGAAGGAGGTTAGAGGATCAAGTCAAAGATTTAGAAGACCAAATGGAAATGATACAAGCTGAACTTTTGAAGAGGGGCCTCAAATTCATTACTGTTACTAATGATGCTCCGTGAATATGGTAAGACCATAAATTTATGCTTATACTATGGCTAATGGTAATATACAAGCTTATTTAGGCTTTTATAAGTTTTTGGGAGGCGAAATAATAGTGAAATTTCAAATTCTCAGAAATTAATCACTTTCCTAGCAACTCCGGGGTTTCAAGGAAAAAATTTGCTACGAAACTGTTGTAGCTTTCAATGGAGGAAAACACCAGTTAAAATTTCAGAAATATGAGGACTCAAGGCATGTATTTAACTCATAAACCTCAGTGAAGACCCTATAATAGTCAAAAAAGTAAAATTATATTCAAGAGGGTTATTTTGTCATTTTCTACTAAAGTTTGATACCAAACTGCCTATACTCTGTTTTTTCCAACGTTATGGAGTTATGATGATTTTCACGAAGTAAAATAGTGAAGAAATGGATAAACCACCATTCAAGAGCATACCCATAATTATCTAATTTTTTGAGGGGACAAATCACCAGGTCAACCCCCATGTAGCTAACAACTCATCAAGTCAACTTATGATGCATGTTCATCACTATAGCTCATCATCCCAGCTCAAGCCTATAAGGTCTTTATTCTAGTTCAACAACTATCAAACACCTCAACAGTTAGTTGGGTTCGATAAGGATTACTAGCATAGTCTATTAGAGTTTTTTTTAAGTTATTAAATGTTCATAGTTTCCTTTTTTTATACAAACTCTGCCAAACAGAAAATATCCCTATAAAATCTCTATGTGATGCAATCCTACTAGAATTAGGTCTCTTGGTTAAGGTATCGAGTCTAGACTAGGTGGAAAACTATTGTAAATAGGCTTCACTCTATAAATAAGATATTTTTTCACTTTGGAGGGGTTGATGAATGTTATGAGAAGGATACTATATAATTTTTCTTTATCAAACTAATATACATTTTGCAGCAGACTGTTTTACAACCTGAGATACTCCATGGCTTATGTGTTTTATCTCTTCACTTTTGTATTGTTATCATTTTCATGGTAGTATGATTACTTGGAATTCATAATTAAATGCTCCAATTTCCTTCATATGTTGTTTTTTCTGTAAAATTTTGATTAAGCCAATTTTCCTCAGCTTCCAGGAATACAATTGTTTGTAAATTGAAATTTCCTTAGCTGACTCTATGCCAAATGGTGGTTATCATACACTCTCCCACCTGCAAAAAAAAATATAAAAATAGTACGGAGTTAATCATCTTAAAATTGAATTTCATATAGAATATTTTTTTTTTTCTTTGATAGATCCCTCTCTGATTGGAAGGTCTAACTTCCAGTCAAAATTTGGTTGAAATAGTTATGTTAGGTTGGTATTTGACACAACCCAACTTGCTACATCCTGGTGATAACATAGTACAAGCTAACTTAAAACCTAGAAAAATAACAAACATGAGCGTAATCTCTGCAAAATTTATATGTTCTCTCACACACAATTTTATTTATTTTTTAAATTTATATTCTCCCATAATTCCCTTCACTATATTTCCCATTAATCATATTAACTCAATAAGAAACTTTTTAAATCACCAACATTAATGTCGTGTACATTTTAAAATTAATATTATCACATTATTTTGGTTTTCAAGGATATGTTGAACAAATATACGCATGTGAAGAGGCTTTTGCTTTGCTACGGTTTCTAGGGTTTCAAGTCATTTTCTGAATCCATGTCACGAGATCAATTTTCCTCCTACTTATGGAAGTTTTAGTCTACCCTGAAGTCGTATTCTAGCTAAGAGGGCACATGTCAGATCCCACTAGGGGAGGGGGGTTAGCCCCCTCCTTCAAGAACATTATAACTGGTGCTCATTGTCCTTATTATGGTCTGTCTGACAGCATATTGAAGAAAAAACAAAAGAAAGTGGACTCGCTAACTTTGGGAGCACAATGGAAGTATACAATGAGGGATCACTGCCTCTCGAAGGCAAACAAAACCCCCCCTGTAGTGATCTCTAATCATTAGGAATAATCCCAGCAATACATGCAAGATCACATGATAATCTACAAATTTATGGGTATTTGGCCCAAGGAGTCTGATTTCCTCCAATAGATACAACTAAAATGGCATCCAAAATCTACAATTGATCTTCGCTTAAGAGAAAATGGTTTCTTCACTCTAATATTTGATGATCTGGAATATTGAAAGAAAGTTCTGGACAACGAGCCTTACTTCATGAACATTGTGGGGCTATTCATGAGGAATTGGGAACCCTGCTATAATCTAGAGAAGGAAAAATTCCTAGCGGCTCCTATCTGGGTTCATCTATACTCTCTACTAGAGAATTTCTCGGAGATGAACATCTTGGAAATGATTTGCAATTCCTTTGGTAATTTTGTGCAAGTCTATGATATCACGAAACATCAAAGGTTTTCATCCTACGCCAGAATCTGTGTCTACATGAACTTTTTCAACCCTTTCTAGAATTAGTGGATATTAAATACCAGGAGGAATTTCGGTCCTGTTAAACACCATGTTAAGGCACACACATGGTGTATGAGAAAGATAACACACACACACAAGAGAACTCAGCACAATGAAGGATAAGAGTGAGGCTTTCTTATTTTCCATTATACAAAGATGTACATTTATAGTACAATGGTGTGACTCTTGGTTTCATCTTCCAAAGTCACTTGGACTCCATTGTGACTTTTCGCATTCCACACCTACCCATGTAGGATTAGGTGTTCCAACATCCCCCCTTAATCCGAAGGGGTATGTGTGAGTCCAAGAAAAGAGTTGTAATACAAATCTACAAAGTATACATGGCAGCACTTGGGTTGAATCAACTCTCTGAAATGTTGGAAAAAAGAGGTGGTTTAAGGATGACCACCAACACTGGAACGCAATACTTGTTGCAGTTCCCGGAACTCTTCCAAAACTAGCAAGAAGCTGAAGGATTCTGCTAGAGGAATTTTCCCTCATAAAAAAGGGAGACCTTCAACCTAAAATAAGGGAGGTCTACTACCTGTGATGGTTTTAGGATTACCAACAACTCTGGAATGCTTTGAAGCATTTCCTGGAACTCAACCAAAGATGGAAAGAAGTTGAAGGCTGCTAAGCTGAAGGCTTCTGCGAGAGGAAGTGTCCCTCATATATGAAAGGGAGACCTTCGACCTAAAATAAGGGAGGTCTACTACCTGTGATGGTTTTAGGTTATCCACCAACCAAAGATGATGGTTTAAGGTTGTCCACCAACCGAAGGCATGCTCATGGGCATCCGTGTCTCTGGCTACATCTCTGAATGACGAATTGTGGCTCAGGCTCGCTTGAACTGCTGGCTACAACTCTGAACATGGAATGAGAGATTGTGGCTCAGGCTCGCTTGATCTGTCGTCGAAGCTTGTACATGACCACCATTTTCCCCCCTATCAGGGACAAGGTGAGATGATGGCGAAAACTCAACTGCAAGTTTGCTCAATATTCGTGAACAAGTTCTAACATGTGTCTTAAACATCTTCTTGGCTGCTGATGCCCATTTCCAAGAAGCGATCCATCCAAGATGAATCTTGGTTCTTGCAGGAGGCTTGTGTCTGAAGCATCTGTCTAAATAATGAGTGTGCCGACCACAGTGCTTGCATGGATGAAGATCAAAACAGTGATCTTTCATATGGCCAAATCGATCACAGTGTTGGCATTTCTCAATCTGTTGTTGTTGTTGTGGAACAGGATCTGGAACAGCTGCAGGTGAACTGTCATACATGAATCTGGCATTTTGAAATATGATGGGCTTGGTGTAGTCTGGAATATGAAAGGACACATCCTTGTCATATCCAAGACCAATTCGGTGCTTGTTGTGGACAAGCTCTTCCCAAGGTCTGATGATGGGCTTGAGAAGTGCAGGCTGAGCTGCTGCATCTGCATGTACATCTGCTCTTGTCCAAGGAACTGAATGGGAATCAACTGGAACTTTGCTGACTTGCTGCTGATGGGAGTCATTCACAATGTTCTTAACAGAGACAGGTTTAGAATGGTGACTCTTTTGCTGAAGTTCGTCTTGTTGGAGCTGAGATTCCAACTGCAAAAACTCAATCTTTTCTTGTGCATCTTGTAAACAACTTTGAATATTACAAAGAGCATGCTTGCTCATTTTTATCACATCATCAACATTGGAATGAATGAGGTTATTCAAAAATTCTAATGCCTCGTTGATTTTAGCCATTTTAACAACTTAGGCTCAAAAAAGAAGGGGTGTCGGCTTCAACCGAAAATGCACCCATTTACAATGTGATTCAACAAGAAATACAAATGACTCAAGAGAATTTCCAACGATGGAAATATTAAGTACAAAATCTGCTCCTCAAATGATGGAGGGCAATCAACAGTTTTTCAACTCAAATACACTTCAAGTCTTGAATGAAGATGCAAATCAATGTCAATTCAATACAATATTTCTGCAAAATATGTGCAGCAAAACACTATGGAAGAGGCCTTTCAGGCAGCTGAATTTTCCTTCAAAGAGTTGTTTAAAAACTAATGGTAAATTTGTCTTCAAGTGTAAATTTCTTCAAAAAATCACCCTTATGCCACAAATCACAAAATGTCAAATCTCAATTTCTTCTATGTATTTAGTCTATCTGCTCCTCATATGTCATTTTCTTCATTTCATTTATGTTGTTCTTATTTTCTTCTTCTTCTCTCTCTTCCGTTCTCTCTGCTGGGTTTTTTTTTTTTTTTTTTTTTTTTTTTTTTTTTTTTTTAAATTAAAAATTAATTAAAAAAATGGGGAAATGGATTATAATAAAAATGAAAGGGAATTTAATAAATTAAAAAAGGGAGGGTGTGGGGAAAACTAAGGGAAATGTTAATAAAAAAGGGATTATTAAAAAAGGGAAGGGAATTTAATAAAAGACGAGAGGGAAAAAACATGGGATTTTGATTTTTTTTTTTTAATAGTAAAAAATGAATTTAAAATGAGAGGGAAATTTAATTGGAAGGGGAATTAAAAAAAATTTTAAAATCAAATTTTAAACTTGGGAGCAAATTTAGAATGGGCGGTATTAAAAAAAATATGAAAAACGAATTTAAAAAAAGAGGTGGTATTGTAAGGGGCAGGAAGGCCGAAAGGCCAAGTGGGAAGGCCTGCGTGAAGGCCGTGGGAAGGTAATGGGAATGGAGTGAGGGCGTAAGTGATATGTGGGAAGCGTAGAGTGCTGGAGCGTAGGGTCGTAGACGTGGAAGGGAGCTCGAGCGAGGGGGGGAGCAGGGGAGCGGTGTGAGCGTATTTTAAAAAGGGAGGGCCGACTCACAGTAAGTTAAATAGCGCATGGAGAGGGCCGTGGAGTGATAAGGCGGAGTAGTGAGGGAATAGGCGTGGTCGAGTGGAGATTTAAGGAGGCAAGGGGAGCGTTGGCAGGTGGGAGATGTGCATGCGCAGAGTGTATGGGTAGTAGGGCCGAGAGGCCAAGAATGGGAGCTGTGCAGAGGGCGGCAGGGGAGAGTTGTGAGGCGTTGCAGTGGAGTTTGGGTATGGACGAATGCCAAAGGAGTGGTCAGGCCATGGGATTCGTGGGAGTATGAGGTTCGTTGGGTGAGAGATAAGGTGTGAGAGGGGTGTGTATGAATGCTATGGGTTGCAGAGGTAAGGTGAGGGCAAATGGCCAATATGCAAAGAATTTTTTAATTTTTTTAATTTTTTATTTTTTTTATTTTTATTTTAAAACAACAGAGTAGAGATAGGAAATTCACTTAAAAGTAGCAGAGGAATGCAGTCCAGAAGCTTAGAAGTTTTTACAAAAAAATCAAGACTTTTTAGAATATTATAGCAGTAGAAAATCCAGTAGAAACTTAGAATTCTTTTGCAGTAAAACCAAAAACTTCTTCAAAACCCCACTTTGAACAGTATTCTAGCAGCTCTTCAAAAGCAGAATTAAAGGTAGAAAATGCAAAGAAAAATTAGGATGAAAACCTTCAGATGGGCAGTGCTGCGTCTCCAAACCAATTTCTGAATGCTGCCAAGGATTTTGAATGCTGCTCCTTCTCCAAGATAAAATTTATGAATGCTGCAAAATCACTGAATGCTGCTCCTCTTCAAAACACCTCTGAATGGAGGCAAAAACACTACTGCAGAAATCTCTGAGTGCTGCAAAAATTATCAAATTTTTTGCAGATATGCACAGGCCATAAACACAAATGGCTCACTCAATTTGAAGCAGGGCCAGCAATCGCCCGCTCTGATACCATGTTAAGGCACACACATGGTGTATGAGAAAGATAACACACACACACAAGAGAACTCAACACAATGAAGGATAAGCGTGAGGCTTTCTTATTTTCCATTATACAAAGATGTACATTTATAGTACAATGGTGTGACTCTTGGTTTCATCTTCCAAAGTCACTTGGACTCCATTGTGACTTTTCTCATTCCACACCTACCCATGTAGGATTAGGTGTTCCAACAGGTCCCAATAGTTGGATGTTATGAAACGAGCTACAAAAAAAGAATAAAAGAGAGATCAACACCTTAGAAATAGCCACTTCAAGGGGGAAACCTCCAATACATTACATAAATGAACAATTCTTGGATGATACAAATGACCAAACCTCCTTCTATATATAGGAGTCCATGGGTCACAATATAATCCTAGCCGACCTAACAATAATAATGTAAGGGTGCAATAATAACAATATTGGGGTTACAGGGGTATAAAAATAACAATAAGGGGGTTACACTAACAATAATAAGGGACTATACTAGTAATATAGGGACCTAACATGCCCCTCTCCTTAAGAAAAGTGTTTTTATTAACGCTTGAGTAGCTCTAGATGCTTCTGTATAAAATTCTCATCCTCCCATGTAAAATCTTCAGTGGGTAAGTTCTTCCATTTGATGAGATACTCTCAAATAGATCGATTACATAGCTTCCGAGTTCTTATTTCCATGATTACTTCAGGATCCAATATGATTTTTCCATCCTCATCAAGTTCTGGCAATATTGTTTGAACTGGAAGTTTGTCCCCTATAACATTCTTTAAGCATGAAACATGGAAATTTGAATGCACTCGCGAAGAAGTAGGAAGCTCCAATTTGTATGCCATAGTACCAATCTTTTGCAACACCTTGTAAGGACCATAGTACTTTGGCGATAATTTATTGTCCTTATTAGCTTGCTTGAGGGACATTTGTTTGTATGGTTGTAGCCATAAAAATACCCAGTGTCCTACATCAAAACTTCTCTCACTATGATGTTGATCTTCTTGTTGTTTCATTCGGTTTTGTGCCAAATTTAGGTTATCCTTTAAGAGTTGGAGAACTTCTTGTTGATGATCGATGTGATCTTACACTGCCTGAACCTTACATTTTTCTCTTAAAGAAGATGTGATGGATAGTGGATGATATCCATAAAGTGCCATAAATGGGGTCATTTTTGCTGCAGTATGGAAGGAAGTGTTATAACACCATTCAGTGAGGGGTAACCACTTGACCCATTGTGTTTGCTTATCAGATACAAAACAACGAAGATATCCTTCCAAGCATTTATTCACTATCTCAATTTGACCATTAGATTGAGGATGATAAGATGAGCTATGAGCTCGTTGAGTACCCAAAAAAGACAATAATTCCGTCCAAAATTTCCAGTAAAAATGGGATCTTTGTCACTTACAATAATATTTTCGTTTCTATGTAGATTTTGAATTGTTTCCATAAATGCAGTAGCAACTATACATGCTTTAAATGGATGAGATAATGCACAAAAGTGTCCATACTTGGTAAGTCTATCAACTACCACCATGATGATACTCTTTCCTTTGAACTTAGGTAAACCTATAATAAAATCCATTGAAATATCCCCCCAACATTGACTTGGAATGGATAAAGGTTGTAGAAGACCCAGGGTCTTAATTGTCTCGACTTTATTTTGCTGGAAAACCAAACATTTAGCCACAAATTTTTGAATATCAAATTTAAGGCCATCCCAAAAAAATTCTTTCTTCACCATGTGATAAGTTTTTAAAAATCCTAAGTGTCCTCCTAAATGAGAAGTGTACAATTCTAAAAGAATCTTTTGTTTTAGTTGCGAATTATTGCAAATATATAAACAATCTTTGTACCATAAGGAATCATTTTTCCAACTAAATGTATCAAATGTACTAGGATCTTGCTGCAACTTTTAAATGAGTGTCCACACTTCTTCGTCCTTCTTCCATTCATCCCTTACTTTGGTTATCTAATCTGGTTGGATAATAAAAATGGCGCAAAGAAATGCTTCCACCTTTTCATCCTTTCTTGAGAGTGCATCTGCAACAACATTTAGCTTCCCTTTTTTGTAGATGATTTCAAAGTGATAACCCAACATCTTTGTGACCCATTTTTGTTGCTCTTATGAAGATAGTATTTTTTCCAAAAAGTGTTTAAGACTATCATGATCAGCTTTTACCTTGAAGTGTCTTCCCATTAGGTAAGGTTGCCATTTCTTTAGTGCATGTAGTATTGCGAACATTTCCTTCTCATAAATAGCTTTTTATAAATACTTTCCTTTGATTGGACGACTTTCAAAAGCAAAGGGTATTCCTTCTTGCATTAAAATAGCACCAATTCCATTTTCTGAGGCATCACATTCCACAATAAAGGTTTTTGTGAAGTTTGGTGTAGCTAAGACTGGTGCTAGGCACATTGCCTCTTTAAGATGTTCAAAGGCCTTAGTTGCTTCAGGAGTCCATGAAAATACATCTTTCTTCAATAATTTTGTTAGAGGTGTTTCTATTCTCCCATAATTCTTAACAAACTTGCGATAATACCCTGTTAACCCGATAAATCCTCGCAACTCCTTTATGGTTGTGGGGACTTTCCATTCTTTCATGGCTTTAATTTTGTTAGGGTCTACCTTAACACCCTCGTGAGATACAATATGACCCAGATATTCCACCTCTTGTACTCCAAAGAAACGTTTGGATGTTTTTGCATATAATTTCTTCTCCTCCAATAGCTTGAGCACACTTTCAACATGTTGAACATGATCCTTCCAAGGCCTATTGTAGATTAGTATGTCATCAAAAAATACTAGCACAAATTTTCTAAGGAAGGGTTTGAAAATGGAATTCATCAACCCTTGAAATGTAGAGGGTGCATTGGTAAGGCCAAATGGAATGACCAAAAATTCATAATGACCCTCATGAGTTCGAAATGTTGTTTTTGAAATATCTTCAGTCCTCATTCTAATTTGATGATAGCCTAAGCGAAGATCCAACCTGGTAAAATAAATTGCTCGATGTAATTCATCCAATAATTCATCAATCACAGGAATGGGAAATTTATATTTAATAGTGAGATTATTGAGCTCCCTATAATCTGGACACATGTGCCATGATCCATCCTTCTTGTGCACCAATACTACTAGAGCAAAGAAAGAACTTTGACTAGGTTGAACTATACCAGCATCTAACATTTCTGCGATCATACATTCAATTTCGCTCTTTTGGACATAAGGATATCTGTAAGGCCTGATGTTTGGAGGAACACTTCCTAGAATCAAATGAATAGCATGATCATTATCATGAATAGGTGGGAGTCCTTTGGGAGTTTCAAACACCTTGGAATGATTTTCCAATACTTTTTGGAGATCTGGAGAAATAGATGATTTTGATGTTGGAACTTCTAGTGAGCATAATTGTGCTATTACTCCTCGTTGTTCTTTCTTCGGAAGCTTTGTCATGACATTAGGGCTGATTATATTTCTTGGCTTCCCTATGATACCCCGTAATTAAATTTCCTTTCCTTCTGAAAACATTTTCAAGAAAAGTTCCTGAAAATTAAAACCTATCGTCCCCAAAGATTGTAACCATTGTACTCCTGGTACAACATCAGCACCTCCCATTGGAATGGACAACATTTGACTATTAATTACATATTCCCCCATGGTTATATTGATATTATGGCATTTTCCAGAGAAATTTATAGTTCCTCCATTTGCATCCATCACTTGACATTCTAGTGCTAGGTATAGGAAACAATTCAATTCCTCGGCTACCTTACAATGAATAAAATTATGGGTACCACCCGAATCAATCAACACTATTACCTTTTTCTTCTTGATATGTCCTTCTATATTGAGAGTTTGATGGGTGGTAATTCTTGCCAATGCATTACACGATATAGTCAAACTCATTTCTTCTTCTTCTAGGGTTGGTTCCTAGTGTATATCCTCTTCTTTTGAATTTTCTTGTTCATTTTCTTCCTCCTCTTCACAATCTATGTAAAATCATTTCTTTTCAGCACACTTATGACCTTTAGTGTATTTGCTATCAAAATTGTAGCAAAGCCCTTTTTCTCTTTTTTCTTCCAATTATTGTGGTATCAACCCTGTAGGTTGTGGAAGTCTAGGAGTAGCAACACTTCCATCTTTATAGATGTGAGTGGTAGGCTTACTTGTCTCCATAATTTTACATTCAATTTTTCTTGCCAACATGAATGCCTTCTCCAGTGAATCAGGTTCCCAAACATGAACTTCATGTTGGATGTTATCCTTTAGAGTCCTTATGAAGGCATCAATCATATGTTCCTCTGGAATATCAGTTACCCTTATATTCAATTTTTGGAAGTCCTCCATGTGCTCCACCACTGAACCCTTTTGCCTAATATTTATTAATTGACTAAATAACATGTTGCTCTTTTTATCCTCATAATGTGCTATCATTTCCTTCATAAAAATTGACCAAGTAGCATTTTTTTTATGAAAGCAAAGCCATCGATACCATACAAATGTATTTTGTTCCAAATGTAAAGTTGCAATGCATACCCTTTGTGTTTTTTTCACATTATTGAGATCAAAATATTTCTTCATCTGTAGTATCCATGTTACAGGATCCTTGCCATCAAACTTTCTCATATCCATCTTTGGAATATGGTGGTTCTTCAATCCAACATTAGAGTTTATGAAATCATGATTAACATTTATCTTGTTTTCATCATTTTTTTCCTCTACTATATTTCCACCATTAGGAATCATTTCTTATATTAACCTTGTCATCAATCCTTCCATGTCCGCTTTTAGATCATTCTTCATGTCTTCCATGTTGTCTTTCATTTTTTCATCGATCTTAGCTTCCATGTCATCCATCTTAGCTTCCATGTCGGCTTCCATGCCATACATCTTAGCTTCCATGCCATTCTTCAAACCATCCATGCCTTTCTTCAAACCATCAATCTTAGCTTCCACCTTTCTTCAAAACTTTCATTTCATTTTTTGTTGCTCTTTGTGAGAGCGAAATTTGGTGCACTTGCTCTTGTAATTTTGAAATGTCATGTTCCGCTTCTTCCTCTTCATCAGTCATAGTAGAGCCTTCTGAAGGCTTAATGGGTGTTGAATTATTTTTAGGTGGCATCTTAGAACCCAATACTAATATATATGCTTCAATATGCCCTTGGAATAAATTCAAACTTATTTTTTACACAAGACTTATGCAATTCAAAAAACAAATACACGCCCTTTTCTTGATTTTGAGCAGCTCGATATTGAAACTGAATTATATTTGTGATTTCAGATCTTGAATATCTAAAATTCAGCCCTGCAGTAGCCCTCTGGATCTTCTTTCGAATGCCATAGTTCTGACCTTATTTGGATTCTTCAAGGAAAAGTTATGCCCAATCTTCCATAATGACCTAATTATGGAGTGGTTTAGTCGAGCGAAATTGTACGACATTCCACATGTCACTGTTTCCTATTTCGACTCTAAAATTGATACACAGGAAACTACAGTCTGTGTTCTTGTGGCCACTTTTTACAGAATTCCAATCCAACGCTCAGAGAGAGAGTTATGACGATTTTTCCACGGTCACCTCTTTGAGATGAAATTTGGGAGCCTGAAAAAAGCCTAACTTCCAAAAATCATATCTCCGCAAATATTACGAACCAGGATACGAAAGTTTTACAGGAAGTTCCAAAGGATTTTTGCTTCCCTCTGTAAATATTTCAGCTTCTGAAGCTTTGTAGAAACAAAATTATAACACAAATTCCACAATGACCTGTTTTAGGTGAAATTTGGGAGCCTGAAAAAACCCTAACTTCCACAAATTATATTTCCTAAAATATTGTGAAACAAGATCTAAAATTTTTACACGACGTTCCTCTGGATTTCAACTTCTCTCTGTAAATATTTTAGTTTCTGAACCTTCATAGAAAAAAATTTATAGTGAAAATTCCATGGTGACATGTTTGGAGTAGCGAAACACTAGAATCCAAAGCTCTAATACCAAATGTTATGAAACCAACTCCAAAAATAGAAGAAAAGAGAGATCAATGCCTTATAAAATAGCCACTTCGAGGGGGAAACCTCCAATAAATTACATAACTGAGCAATTCTTGGATGATACAAATGAAAAAACCTCCTTCTATATATAGGAGTCCATGGGTCACAATATAATCCTAGCCGACCTAAAAATAATAATGTAAGAGCACAATAATAACAATATTGGGTTTAGAGGAGTAGAAAAATAACAATAAGGGGATTACACTAACAAAAATAAGGGACTATACTTGTAATATAGGGACCTAACATTGGACTATGAGTATGTCTTGTTCAAATGCAAAATTTATCATAAATATGGACATTTGTTCTGTGATTTCCCTCAGCGTGAGAAATAACTCCCCACCCCTCCGGAAATTCCTCCATAAGATGGCTTCCATGAGGTGACAATTTTTCATTCTTTAGTGAGTATGGGTCCTCCTAGCCATGATCCAACCCCCCCCCCCCCCATTGGAAACCTCAAACCATCCATCTGGAAACCGCTTTGCACTCTTGGCCGAACCAGTGGAGATTGGCAAGCCAAAATAGTTGGAAACAACGAGCCAACCTCAAATAGTGATGGAAGTGGAAGCAGGCCCTGAAAACCCTAAGAGAAAATAACCCAATAAAAGGAAATCACCGGAGGATTTTTCGACTGGAAAGGAGATTCAACGACTCTTTGCTCAAGCTAAGTAGGCCCTAGAGTGCGAAGTTAAAATGGATCAGCTCAATTTTGATGAATGGATCTTAGTATCCTTTCTATGGAACCAAGCTATGGATGGATCTAATGATATCCCCCAAGATCAGTTTGACCAATTCCACCAGATCTACAAGGAATGGGAGAAGTATCAAGTGCCTCAAGAATCTCCCCCTCACTTAGCCCTGGCGATCTGTGGCGAGGAGGCATCTTCTAGGCATGCTAAGTCTAGTTCAGGGTTTGAGAAAATAAACAAGGGTAGCAAACCCACCAGTGAAGTGATTAGAGAAGTTGAGATGATCTTAGTCAAATTAGGACAAGCCAATGTCCTTATAGAATATTACCAGTGCTCCCAAATTCCTCCTTAATGAAAATAATCCCTTGGAATATATGGGGCCACAACTCAAAAGGAAATTTGAGGTACTTAAGGGATAAAATTTAGTAGGGAAAATCGAATATCATTGTATTGCAAGAAACCAAGGTGATGCAGGAGAAGCTAAGTGAAATTACGAGAAGAAGTTTTTCCTCGGCAGATTTTATGGTGCTAGATGCCATGGCCAGTGCAGGAGTGTAACGTGCAACCTCACCTCACATATACCAAAGTTACCGAATAACTGGGGTAAACTTGAGCTTAAGAGCAGACTCAACCTCCTTGGTCACTTTAACGAAGTGGAATCGATGCAGAAAACCATAACATAGATCCCTTATACTTTCTACAGGACTCCTAGAGGCTATCTGAGTCATCCACCTAACTTTTCCCTCGGTCCCACTGAGTTTTAAACCATTAAACCCCTAGAAACTCCCTTGATATGAGTAGGGATGCATCTCGGAGGCTCTGGAAGCTCCCATAGCATGGGCATGTGTTCTTCTAGGTGTTAGCACAGTTATATGCTAAGTTTGATTTTTTTTTTCTTAGGATAGAATTTGTAAATTTCAAAAAAAAAATTGAACGCTACCGAAATTTCCGGTAGCATCTGTTCTAGCCCTTTTCGAACAATCTGTTTTAATTCTATTTTATGTATGTTTTCCTTTAACCTAATGCTACTAGAAATTCAAGTAACCTCCCATGTTTAAAAAATAAATAAATAAAAATGTATCCACTTTATGTTAAACCACGTGTTCCCATTGTCGACTACGATTTTTTAAAACCTTTTATCATGATTTAGGTCACGTGATAGGAAAGGTTTACATTGAGTGATGTTAATTTGAAGTCATGGTTATACATGGTGAACGCTAGGTGTCAATCCATAGTTTTTAAAAGCCTACCATTATTTGTCCTATCTGTCAGCTAAGTCATTTCATCCACATGTCGAGGTACATGTTATATGTTAAGAAAGATCGTGTATTTTCACTTTTAATTTGATGAATGTTTGGTTGATCACACATGGACGCTGCCGGAAATTTAGGCATGTAATAAAGATTCAGTGGAGGTGACTGTCAGCTCTAGCTCCTCTCATCTCCAGCCACCTATAGCATACCATCTGAAACTCCGCAGCCAATTGAAGTTCATCATGACTACCTTACCCATGTGGATATTTTTTTCCACCCACCTATTCCACTTGGGGCCCCACCATTGTATCTTTAAGTTTTTCAGTTTCCTTAATTGTAGCACATTTTACTATTTTTAGCAGTTTTTTTGGGTCTTAAACTTCTGGAGCCATTTTGAGGCCCTAAATGATATTGTTTTTGGAAAACCCAGGGGAAACATGGAATTTCCTTCAACATTCCTCACATAAAAAGTTGTAGTCCTCGAATAGATATTTCTAACGAGGTATTTTGCACATAAAACAGAGATCGTTTTCCAAAGTTGCGTCCCCAGAAATATTGATGTACCAATTTAACGAAACGGGGCCCATAGTTTTGGCACTTCATCTCCTATGGTTAGGATTTTGGATGTTTAGGGATATCCATTGTTTCTCAACAATAAATAGGCCCTCGAACCTCATTGTAACACAGTTCAGAGGCTTGTAGCTGCGACATCTCTTCTCAGAGATAAGCTACCAGCACCCTAGTTAGTTTATTTCCATTATGTCTGTAAGCATATTTAAGTTATTTTTTATTAATGAAATGAAGTTTTATTTCTGCTACATCTTTTCTTTTATGTGTATTTCTGTATTTTACTGTGTTCCTACATAAATCTAGATCACTACCACAGGGTGTATTCTATGGTCTAATATACTTACCATTATGAAAAATCTCATGCATGGGAAGGTGAACCAACGTATCTATTTTAAACCACCGAAAAAAAAGGAAGACCATTAGTTTTGAGTTTAAATATTGGTGAACGAGATATTCCATTGAGCGGCTTTAAAAAGGAGACTTAGAGTTCGAACATATCTCATAGAAGACACAACAACACCTGTTAGGTGAGCTCCTCTAGTCTTGAAACCTATCAGATTTCAGCAAACAACCTTCTTTATTATTGAAGATGACCAAGAAAGGAGGAAAGCTAAAATGAATTAAACCCCAAGGAGCTAACCTAGTTCATGCTAATTCAAATGTGAGAAGGCTTTTGTTCAAGCAGGGTGGTATCCATTGTGTTCAAGATTGAGAAGCTCTCATTTAGGAGTAGCTCAGGAATTTGCACTCTTTCAATGGACATGAAGCAACTACCTATGGTCTCAGACTGCAAGTATCAGCAAAGTCAATTTCTGAATCTTTCAACCTTCCATATGAAGGAGAAAAATGATTTAAAGGCCAATTCATCACTGGAGCAGACCTCAATAGTTTCATTAAATATGGACACATATATCCCAACTGGGCTAAAGGAATTCCCAATAGTTACCTCAAAAATGAATGGGATGAGACTATTAAGCTCATAAAAATTTATCTCACTTATGAGAGGAGGTATACTGTGGTTTTTCTTTATCATATGAGATTTTTTTTTCATATTGAAGGTATGAAGACCCTCAACTTACCATTATTTCTGCTGAAGAGCTTGACAAAGATGTCAGCTACGATTCAAACACACATAGCTGCATCATAATACAACTTATATCATCAATCTCTTATCAAAGTGTTGGTTGAGGAAGAACTCGCGAAAAGAAACCAATCGTGGGACCATTTTATGTTTTACAGGTCAGGACAACTTGCACCTACACCATATTTTACAGCTCAACCATCTCCAGCTTCACAGCAACATCCTCAGCCTACTAAGATAACTAAGAGAAAGGCTAAGAAGGAGAACATCCATAAAAAGGCTAAAGGAAGAAAAGAAAAGATTCCTTCAATCAAGGTTCAGAATAAGTTGGAGAAAGAAGACGGTTCATCAACCAATAAGCCTAAATCCATGAAGATGGTGCCCCCGATTCCCCCTTTTCCCAAATTTTATACCACAGCTCAGAGAGAAAAGTATGCAATTGTAGAAAAATCCAAAGCACAGGTGCTACCGAAAGTTTTGGAAGGATACATTCAACAGAAAATTCAGAAGGAATATCAGCCCACTAACTTTGATGACAAGCTCCTAAAATATGCAGGGTATGAAATTAGAAGCAAGAGAAGGAAAGAGGATGAAAAACCTATTGATGGTAGTAGAAAAAGACAAACCAGAGATAGAAACAAGTTTAGACTTAATTCTAACGCCATGCATAATCCAAGTTTTCTGACAGAGGTCATATATGTAGAAGGAAAATCTGAAGGGTTACAGATTGTAACTCCTTCAATTTCAAATACTAGTGATTCCAAGAAGACAGACAAAGGAAAATCCCCTTCATACCAGTAAACAGAATCCCCATAAAGAAGAAAAATTCAAAAATGGTTCAAAGGAGAAAAATACCACTGTCAAATAAAGATCAATTGTTGACAAACAATCAGACTTGGACAGGCTTGCAGAGGTTGCAACCCGTATGAAATAAAGGTAAAAGGGTTTCCTAATAAAACACCTTTTTTCTTACTAAGTACATTTTTTAACAGCAACTCGAGTTTCAAAGTGTATAAGTCTACAAAGGTTTTTCAAGTATTTTTTGTGCATTTTTGAAAAAGAAACATATCAATACTGGAAATTCCTGTAGCATTACAGTTTTTACGCAGTTACAGGTTTGACCAGGATTTCCAATAGTGTCTTTGTTAAATGATTTTTGACACCTGTCAGCAAAGTTTCCGAGCAAGTTTAGGAAAGATAAGGACTCATAACAATATGGATATAACAAGTGATGGTTGATAAGTTGTTATGAGGTTATTGAAGGTCACATTTAATGAAGACACATGGTTATTAAAGAACTAAAGTCATAAGGAGATAAATCAGCAGAAAAAAGGGCTACATGTTAGCACACTTAGCAGCACAGTCCAAACTGTCTTCTCTTCTCTCATCTACATCTGTTCTCTTAGTTATATTTTGATGGGATATACCTTTAATGTCCTATAACACCTATGTAATGTGAGGAAGAGTGGTTCCTTCTTTTTAGGAGAGATGGAGTTGATGCCTCTCTCTCTCTCTCTCTCTCTCTCTCTCTCTCTATATATATATATATATATATATATATATATATATAATTTTTAAATACCATTTCAGGGTTGGATGTTGGTCTACCTAAAGACTTAATATAATAAAGAAAACTCCTTTTTTCACTTCATGCTGGAGTATTTTGTGATTCAAGGACTATCTAATTTATGGTGTGTTTCTCTCATTGTTTATTTCTTCTAATTTATGAGCTGCGTCAGCTAGTAAAGTATGAGTAATAGAACTATTAGAGGATCTAATGGTTAATTATCAGTTGTTTAGTCTTCTGAAAATCATATGTATGTTTTAGAGCATGTTAGTGAAGGTTTCATGAAGGATTTATGAAATTCTTTATACATGTATGCTACTTTCTAAATGTTGTTTACCTTACATAAAATAGAGTTTACGTAAAGAGCCACTATTGTAGCTGTGTGACTGATTTAGGATACAAATAATTATTAGAGTAAGTATCAGCTATCTATCTCCTTTAATTTGTTACAATCTAATCCCTATACTACCAATTTACCCATACAATTTATACTTGCCATAAATAATAAAAGAATAAAAATCATTTAAAACTCTGTAAGAGGCCATCCCACCACTCAAAACCTTTAAATTTGAAATCAACTATGATGTGTAAGGCTTACTTCTTTTGTAGTCAAGGAGTGACTCCTTGCGCTAACACCAAGGAATTTTTCCCATAGACCTTTTCTAGCATCCATGGGATTTGTGGAACTTTTTAATCCTATAATCTTGGTCACTTCCCATAACTTCTCATATCTTTAAAAAATCATCAAAAACATGGCGAAATGCCACATAACCAAAAACTTACTCCAATACTAGGCTTGACCATCCCCAACCAGGACTGAATTTCTGTCAAACACATGGCATGAATTAAATCTACAGGTATAGGATACAAGACAGAGCACAGATGACTAAAAAATCTTGAGAGACATTACACAAAGGATAACGACCCTTTTCCTTGAACTGATATGACATCAATTAGGTTTTGCATCCATTATCTTAACATTTAAAAGTAAATACATGAAATAACCATGACATGAACCGGTCATTTAACCATGCTTATAACCAGCATAAAACCATGGAAATAACAGTGAGATAATGACCATTAAATCCACACATTAATAGATACAAATCAAGAGAACTTAGCTTCCATTAAACATATGCAATAACTGACCAGGTTCAGGACTTCCACATACCACCCAACCATAGACTTGGCTGAGCCAAATCTCTCTTTAGCTAGTCACCCTCATGTCATATTGCAAACATGAATTTGGGATCTCATGGATAAGCCAAAACAAAAAAAATAAGGGAATCCAAAGGTTAAACCACCTCCACCCTCACTATATCGTGAGCACGCCTAAACCAGTGCTCATATAACAAAACCAAACTGAGCTTGGAATACCTATGTAATCCATCACTATCCATGAGGAATTTTCCATATCCTTGTCTATCAGTCTTTACCGCAATCCACACCGGATCATTAGGCCCTAAACTGAGACACCACCCTCAATATTTACCATGTATCCTGCAAAAACCGGTCAAGGGATTCCTAGGCATTTGGGAATCTCCTTAAGACAACCTCCACTTCGGATTCTGAAATCTATTTGGAAATTCCAAAACTCAAAAACGAGAACAATCCCATCACACCATGGCTATCCAGAAAAATGCAAGGCAAGGCTAAAAACCATTATCAAAACCTGGAAAAAATATGCCACCAATAACAAGAGAACCAAATACCAACATGCATAAGCCATGCACATCCAAACCAGCTAGGAAATCACATATGAAATATGTTACCTGCAAGTATTCCTGCTGAAGCTACTAGATCTTGCTCTTCCTTGCTTGATATTTTCTTTCCTTTCCTTTCCTTGTGCTTCCTTTGCTTTCTTTCCTCTTTCTTGACCCAATGCAAAGCCTGAACTAGAAAAAAATATTTCCAACAAATCCTTAGAAGCCTTTTTATTAATGAGGCCTCTATTTTATTCATTTTCCATTATTTTCATTCTTTTTCCTCCTCTCATGCAACTTGTGACCTTTCACCTTCTTTTTCTCCTATTTTCCTTTATTTTCATAAATAAATGCCAAATAATACCTCTTTCCTTTCCAAAGCCTTTTTCATTTCCTTTGTCAATTTTTTTTAGCGATAATAACTTATCAACACCCTCACTAGGATGTTTTCACAAGATTTAGCTTGGAATAAGTGTCCCTTAACCGTGGTCCTATTTTTCCTTTATTAACTTTTATTACATGAATATTTTTCTCAGGTGTGTTACAAGGAGGGTTGGGGATTATCTTGGATACTAGATCTATCTCCTTTGGGTCTTAGATTGCTTTCGATAACTCTCTTTCAAGACAATTTGAATCTATTGGTTCTTTGGTGAAGGTATGTCTAACAGGGGTTTATGGCCCTACTTTCTTAGGGAGGAAGTCGAGTTTCCTTAGTAGTCTACAGAGGTTAAGATAAATATTTGTCGAGGATAATTGGATACTTGCGGGATATTTCAACATGATCAAGGACTTGGATGAAAATAAAGGAGGATTTCGTCAATTGGATCCTATTTCTCATTCCTTTCAGGAAAATCTCTAAGCTCTCAAAGTGGAAGACATCGATTTTGTTAATGGAACCTTCACATGGAACAACCGTTGAGGGAGTAAGCACTAGATTGCATCGCATCTGTATCGCCTCCTCATCTCAGATGATATCCTCCAATGGGATCTTTATCTTCAAGCTTCTATTCTTCCATGTTTAGGATCAAATCATTTTCTCATATTTCTCAAAATTGACCTGAGAATGGTCCCGAAGAATATGCCTTTCTGATTTTAGGTGTTCTAGCTTTAAAGTCCTGATGTCATAAAAAATCTAGAGGAATGCTGGAAAGATATCAAGGTATCAGGGCGAAGTCACATGGAAACTTTCCAGCTGAAACTAAAGGATCTCAATAAAAGGATAAAAGTTTGGAATCATTCCGATTTTGGTAATATTCACAAAGAAAGGTGGTGCAAAACAGAATTCTTCCATAGAACCATGTTAAAGCATCGACAAGTTTACCGGATCTTCTCCCTCAATGGCTTGGGAGGAAAACATATTGTCCATCATGAGGAAATTTCAAAGGGCCTTATCTCCCATTTCCAAACTCTATTCACAAAAACAAGGGTAGAAAGAAGTGAGGCCATATCTAAAGTCAAACAATGCATTCCTCAACTAATATCAGTAGATCAGAAGGTGTCCCTCATGAGAGATATTTCCTATGCAGAAGTTGAAGAATTTGTTCATTCTCTCCCTTCAAATAAATCTCTAGGTCCTGATGGATTAACCTCATATTTCTTTAAAGTTGGTTTCCACTTCCTTGGGATATAAATTCATGAATTGATTAAGGAATCCCATTGATACCAATGCATTTGGTTAGGACTTAATGCCACCTTCCTCATGCTCACTCCAAAGAAAGGTGTTGTGGTAGACCCAAACAGATTCAAAATAATTTACCTTTGCAAGGTTATATATAATATAATTTCAATAATTTTAGTTTGGCGTTACAAACCCATAATGAAAACTATCATCCAACCTGAGAAAACAGGTTTTTTGTAAGGCCAGTAGACTATGGATGGTATTATAGTGGCTCGTGAGGTAGTCCATTCTCTGAAATTATCCAGATCTCCAGGTTTTATTATTAAACTTGAAATATATAAAGCTTATGATTGTCTGAGTTGGGAGTATCTACTTTCTATTCTCAATTCTTTTAGTTTTTCTCATCCATGGATAGCTTGGGTAAAATCATTGATTGAGGCACCATTATACTCCATTACAGTTAATGGTTCTCCTTCTAGACATTTTTGGGGATTAAGGGGCCTGAGATAAGGGGATCCCCTCTCTCCTTTCCTTTTCATAATTTTAGCTGGGGGTTTGGGAAACATCATCAAATCAGCCTCTGATTTCAGGCGTCTCCAGGGCTTGACGTTATCTCCAGAGGCTTCTCATCTATTACGTCATTAATTCATTCATGACAACATGCTCAATGGGAATCCAACTTTAAGGGAAGCTAAGAAATTTGGTTTTCTCCTTGAGGAATTCCAACAGGCTTCAGGCACAGTATTTAATGGGGGGAAATAAGATATTTTCTTTTTCAACACCCAACCTAGGGTCCAAATACATTTGGCAAGGACCTTTGGTTTTCGCATCTGTTCACTTCCAAGAACATATCTTAGAATCCCCTTGGTCTCTAACTCCCTAAGATGATCATGGTGGAAATATCTCTCGAATCGCCTGGATCGAAATATTTCTAGTTGGATCTTCGTGGTTTTGAACTCAGCTCGTAGATTATTTCTATTGAAGGCAGTTCTACATACCCTCCCAGTATATCAACTTTCATCTCTTCCAGCCCCACGAAGTATTTATAAGGAATTGATCTCCAAATTTCGGATATTTCTCTGGTCTAGAGCTTAGATTGGTAGGAAGTGGGCTCTAATGGCATCGGACAAACTATGCAGACCAAAAGCCCATGGTGGCCTTGGTCTGAAACACTCAGAAACATTGTCAAGAACCCTAGGTTCCAAGTTATGGTAGAGATATGTCGAGGGTCGTAAAGAAATTTGGAAGACACTCTAATATCACAAATATGGCTTGTTAGACATGCTTGACCCTTTTTCCCATCATTAGCACCTGTAGGGAGGTTCTTCTATCTAGAATATGGAAAAATCAAATAGGGACATAATTCAAGATCATTGCTTTTGGGAAGTGAGGAAGGGTTGCCAGGCCAAATTTTGGGAGGAGCCTTGGATGCAAGACCCCAAGCTTAGTCAAGAAGAGCATCAGGTAAATTCAAATATTAACCTCTCATCTAGGATAAATTTGAGTTAAAGACTTCTGGAAGGATAACAACAGGACTACAAAATGGAGAGAATGGAAGTCTCAAGCGCACTGGCCGGATCACGATCCCCCTCTGGCTTGGGAGGCTTTTTCCTTGATTATCTGGAAATGCCCTATATTAAATAATGGAGAGCCTAATAAAACAATATGGGTTTATCTCCCTCGGGGTATGTTCTCTCTTAAGGAAGCATACTCCATTTTCTCCACCTTAGCAGATATGGCGCGAGATCCTCTTTGGAAAAGGATTTGGTATTCAGGGCTCTAACCAAAATTTTCTTTATTCCTCTGGCTGATTGGTTGTGGAAAACTTCTCACTTGGGATAAGCTTTGGAAAAAAGGCTTCTATGGTCATTTTTTTGTACTCTTTATGTTAGCCTGGAGGAAACAACGAACCATCTTCTTAATTTGTTCTCTATGGAACTGGACCTTTGGAATGGAATTGTAAGACTATTTGGGGCATTTTATCGGTCTGAGAATAGTCTGAGCGAATCACTGGAATTATGGAATTGGAAGCTCTTCAAGAACCCCATAGTTAACAGAGCTTAATGTCTCTCTAAGGGTTTTGTTCTTTGGAATCTATGGAATGCTAGGAACTGAGCAGTGTTTCACTGAGAGGTCATCAGGACCGATCAAGTTTGGGAAGTGACTAAGCACAATATCAAAGAATCCATCTTATTCAAATGCTAGTCAGAGGAGCATTAGAAAGTTGAGGGTTGGGAGATTGTCATCCTTAAGTAACTGGATCTTGGTCTGGACTCAATTGTCTCGAGTTCCTCTCGCCCGATCTCCATGAGGGGGAACATGTCTGACACTTTTATCCAGCCACCCCTCTTTAAGGTAAAATTTGATGGATCTTCCAAAGGAAACCCTGGCCCAGTTGGTTTCGTGACTTCATGTGGTAGTACCACCAATAATGTCACTAAATTTTTAGCTCTAGAGAAGGGGCGCCAAGTGGCCGCTGAGATGGTCCTGCCTAAGTTGCAGGTCTCTGGAGACTCTTAAATAGACATCTCTTTGTTGCATAAGCTTATTAATGGGTCTTCTCCAAACAAGGTGATCAACAACTGAAGGTTGGAGATTATTGGTGAGAAAATGCATTCTTGTTTATCTTCCTTTGAGTATGTAGGCATAGAAAACATGATAAAATAGGGGAATTAGGCAGTCGACAAGCTCACCAACCACGGAAGTGATAACCAAAGTCATGAACTTCTCTATGACTGGCCTTTCAATTCTTGAAACACTCATCTTGATGAATTCTGCTAGATCATGGTTAAAGAGGAGGATTCCCTAATAGGGGTGACAAACATCAATATGTATTTGACGCTTGTGCAATGAATGTTTACTTAAGGCATATGGGAAGGAAGACATGTCGCCAGTCCTCTGATTCTGTAAGGTGTAAGGTGAGAAGATCGATGTAGTGTGTGATCCTTCATTCATCCTCCGCTAGAATGTGTGCTGGTAAGGTCAATGGGCTAATGACGAACATCGAGGTCATGGAATGTAATATTGTGATAACAATGTGGAGGCTGGTAGATTTTGGTCTGAGAAATGTTAGTTTGTCTGGATTTTTCGGCCCTCGGGTAGTCTGGGAGTGGTGGAGAAAATTTTGTCGCCGCTTCCTCCAATGTGAAAGGTCTGCAAAAGCTTCAAGCTCTTTTGTCTTTGCCTGGTTCCTCATTTATGCCAGTAGATTGAGGGCAATTCCCATGGTAATTTATTCAGTCTTAGTGTCCTTGCTTGCGCTGCTTCATAGCTTTTTCCCTGTTCTGTGGTTGGGTTGGTGTTTGGGTCTTTTTTCTGCTGGTAATATTCTATTTTTTTCTCTTTTTGTGGTCTTACCTTGGACTTCTGAGACACATCATTGGGTGAGAAGAAATTAGTCTTAGAGGTTGCAGGGAGGTCTCGTGGGAGTCGGTTCGACTCGCTTTTCGCTTAGGTTTGTCTCTCGTCTGTCTCTGCTCAGGCGTCAAGGCCTTTTACCTACACATTTGTTCCAAGAATCTTCCCCCGTTAGTGGAGCAGAAGAGTCATCAGTTTGTTCGTCGTGGTTCTTGTCTGTCAGTGTCTCTGCTTCCCTCCTAGCGTGAGAGTGGTGGTTTTTAGTTCTGGGGGGGAGGATTCTGTAAGTTAATCTAGGGTGGGCATCAGGATTTCTTTGGTTCTCGGCTTGCCAGGTGGTTCTACAGATCATTTTTGGTCCTGTCTTGGGTGCGTCTTCGTTGGTTTTCATTATGCGACCTATGTCCCGTAATTTTCATTCCCAGCCCATGAAAAGGGGAGCTCTGCCTAGTCAGGGGTGTTCCAGCATCGAGCAGAAGACAATGCTAGCGGGTAGGGTTGTGGAAAGACCTAAACGAGGTGGGTGTGTTGTTAGGCGTGTGGTCAGAGCTTCGTTGGGAGCTCGTGGCGGCAGTCAGGGTGTGCGTTCAGTGTGAGGTGGACGTGAAACTAGAGGAGGTAAGCGAGGTGGTGTGGGTTGTGGGGGTGGAGCATGTATTGGAGGTCAAAGCACCATGCAGGGGCGTGCAGGAGTTGTTGGCTAGAAAATTAGCTCCAATGCCTTTCGTGACCTTCTCCAGTCTGTTCTGGATCACCTAAACGCACATGACAGGATCCGAAAGGAAGAGCATGACGATGTCATCACCACATTAAACCAACTGCATTACTTTCAATGTCATGTGAGAGAAAATATTGTGGTGGTTTGGCAGGGTCAAAATTTGCTTGCAGAAAAGGTAGAGAAGATGGAACTTGGCTAGCTCACTTCGAGCAACATGTTCAGTGTTCATATCGCCCCCCTCCCCCTCGAGGGACTGGGTCGAACAATCCAACGTCAATTACTTCTAATGGTTAAGCATGGTCACAAATGTTATTCTAGTTTTTTTTATATTTTGGTGGTTTTGGCATGTTAGATTTTCGACCTCTAATATGTCTTTGCTTTTGTTTTTTTATAATATGGTGATAGCACTAGTCAACAAACCTTGTCGAGATGAGACTACTTGCATTTTGATAAAATCTTGATTTAAAAAAAATATTTAGAAATATTATTTAACTATTTACTATATAAAATCATTAAATTAAATAATAAAAAACGAAAATTCCTTTTTTAATTCTTATACAAATTTTAATTTCTTTAAAAAATTAGTCGTGAAATCATGAATTACGATAATGAGTTGCACCCAAAAATGACTCTACTCTAAAATAATGTTCCAAAGCAAAATAATATATAAATGAATCAAAAACCACCTTTATATTTTATTTATATTTTCTTAAAACCACTTTTTTATTAAAAGCAATCCTAAAAATACACATTTAAAAGCAATCCTAAAAATACACATAAAGGTTCCTTCCAATGTTATTAATTTAAAACAAACTTAACTAATAAAAAATCTACAATTCACCTAACTAAAATTTATAGTTATGACGATTAGAATCGATCGATATCAAACTTCCAACCTAAACCGCATATGCCTCTACATCAAACAGTTCAACGCTATTTATGGCGCTAGGGTGAGGGTGGAATAGTTCAACTTGTGGCCATGTGAATGAGCATTTTGTTTGAGGAATATGTAAAAGTCTGCCCATGAACTTCGCGTCAAATTTCCATTCAACATAAAGGCCAAAGATTTGAACCTAGTATATATGCCATTAAAAAACTTTAATAAATTTACTTGGAGATATACTCATGTATAATAAATTTACTTGGAAATATATTCATGTGTTCATTTTATTTTTTATTTAAACATAGTTTTATTTTGTGGCTTTAAGAATTCATTTATTTATATCTTTATTAGGTTTAAGTGGGCTTAATAGTTAAAAATATGTATTTTTTTTTTTAAAATCACAATTTCAAAACCAAAAAAAATAGAGTATCTATATCTTAATAGACTTAACAATTCAATTACTACTCAAAAATAAATCACAATAAATCACAAACAAAAAAATCGCATACGCCTATTTAATATGACCAACCCTAAACTTGTGTCCAAATCGTCCGGACTCAACTAATTCAACCATTTAGTGGTTCCGTTTTTGTTGAGAAGAGCGAGAGCGTGGACCTGCTTGACCATTACGTTGACTTTTCTTTTAGTTGAATTTGGAATACAAAATTGGTGTTGTTACCTTACAATTTTATGATGGATTTGGCTGAATCGAAACGACAAAAATATGGTTTCGCTGACGTGCAAAAGGAGTGGTATCTAGAAGACCTGGGCCATGGGGTGTATTAAAGTCTTTTGGAACTTTGTTGCCGTCCAAAACATTTGAAATGTAATAAAAATCTGACGTCACGACGCAAATGTAATGCACGGTGATGGTATATGTTGGAAGTGGGGCCCTTGGCCGATTTTATTCCTCAAAGAAGACCTGGAAATTATTTTTGACATATTTTACAGTGAAAATTTTTTTTTTAATGTCAAATGGGGTCAGGTGGAAAAATTAAATTTAAATGTGAACTTGAATGTCAGATATTTAAGTTAAATTTTAATGACTGATTTTAAATTTATAGATTTAATAATGTTGATTTTGGACAAAGCAATTCCCTCTTCAGTTAATCAAAGTATTATTTTTTATTATGACCTTGAGAATGGCTTATTAATGTTCTCACAAATTTCTGTTTTCATGATTTGGTTACCAGTTGCCCTCTAATTGTTATTAAAAAAAAAAAAAGTTCAGGCAAATTTCTTAGATATTAATAGCAAAGCTTTTGTTTATTGATTTAAATTTCTTCACAAATATAGAACTATATTTAATTCATTTTTTATACTTCATTTCGACAAAATTGGTTGTGAGGCTGGAACTTGGAAAATTTATAGAATCAAATCGAATCCCAAATAAAATTAACACAGAATCAAATCGAATCCCAACTAAAATTAACATCTTTCTCTTAATAACAATTATAGTACATTAAATATAAAACAAGGTTATTTAACATTTAGATGTAACAAAATAAAAAAATTTGTCACTCATAAATTGATATAAAACTAAAACATATGAGCATGAAAAACAAATAACTATCGTCAAATTTTGACTCGACTTTAAAAAGAAAACAAATTTGAAATTCCAAACGTTCTTCCAAGCTCTTTTTAGTAAAATAATATGGCAAACTTATTCCTGTAGTTTAAATGTAATGCAAACCCACTTTGTATTTTAAAATCAAATCCCAAAGCACGCGAGCACCACATGGACCCAAGACTCGTGAAAGCACAATTGTCTTTTGTTACTTGTCTTTTTGGAAAGACTTAAACAACTAAGTTTTCTTCCGGAATAACATATTAATATGTTATAAATTGTTTGAAATTTATAATTCTTTTAAACTTAGTTATAAATGTAATTTCGAGATGTTAGCGTCATTGGCTTTTTAATTTAATTGATGTTATTGAATATTGGGTTATTATAATGGATGTTATTAAATATTTTGAATATTGTGTTATTTTTATAAGTAAGATATTGGTTATTTTATAAATAAAATATTTTTTGTAGTTATCTATGAGATGTAGATTAATTGGTCTTTGTGGGGTTTAGTTCCTATTAGGTTATATGTTTATATCTCATAGGGAGTGGGAGACGCAGAAGTCACTCTTGGGGAAATTAATTAAAATTTTCCAAACGAGTGCGGAGGCTCGAACCTCAAGTCTTGTACAAACCCGGTGAATAGCATCCCAATAGTAGGTAGGTCATTTCATCTTACAAGCACACTTACCGCAGCCTAGGCCTAGCCTAGTAAAAAAAAAAACATTCTTCGTAGTTAACTTAATTTTTATGTTTCAAGTAAGTTAGTCAAAGCATTCGAGATTTGTCCAAGACTTTTAATCTTGGATCATGTAATTTGATTTTTTAAATGTTGGATCATGTGGTTGGATTCTTGATTGTAATTAGTTTAGAGAAACAATTAAGAATAACGTATTAAGAAAAATTTTATAATATTCATAGGTGGGTTAATTTTCTATAATTTTTTCAAAGAAATTTTTTTCCATATTTTCTAAATAAAAATATTCGTTATAAAAAAAATTACCTTGGAAATGGCCAAAAATTTTATACAAACTATACAAAATCATTAGAAATTTGAATATTTTTACGAAAATATCTCTATACATTTTACAGTTTGCATTATAGGGACTAGTAAGATTCGCCCACTTTTTTAAGTTGTAAGAGGAGGAGGGCCAAAAGCAACGAGAAAACTAGCAAGAACACTCTTGGTGACCGATTCCTGTGATGATGTTATGGAAGCCTTCGAAAATGGAATAACCTTAGTGCAGGAGCAATTGGAAACTTCGCTAATCTGCATAAGTATAATGAATTCAAAATGGAAAGAAAATTGCAATGAGAAAGAAACATATCATCTACACTGTAGTTCCATTAAGTTGGAGATTGTACAACTTCCTTCAATTGGTGAATGTCTAACTGGGGAAATTGATGTTTTCTAATACAAAATGTCGAGGAACCAAGAGTTGACAGGTTGTGAGTACCGCTACAAGTCTGGCTTTTCCAAATGGAAAATTATGCTCCCCGCTCGGTGTTGTAGTGATAATTATAAAATAGACTAGAAACCTAGTAGCCATGATTAAATGCTTCCCTAGATGGGGACCACAAGAGAGAACCCAAATAACAATTGAAAAGCTTGAGGGGTCATTATGGTCTGAATGCATGTTGGACTGAGTGACGGTCAACATTCTTTAGCTCATAACTACAACGATTATCACAAAGGCATATTTCCATGTCCCCAATCCTTTAGTCATATGGAATGACAACAGCTTACACCCAACCCGTGCCTTTCATATAAAAAAAACACCCCATCCAAAACTAAAAGACTTGATTTTAAAAGAAAATTTTATTTACAAATAATAAGTCATAGTGATTTGTTTAAAATGTTTATTACAATATTTTTATATATTTTTTAAATATTATATAAAAAAATAATTTTTTAAAAACATTTAAGAAATAATGTTATTTTGAATGTTAAAATTTCCAAATATTAAAAAAAAAACCCTCTCTGAATAATTCCTCTCATTCGTTCATTTCAAGAGCGGTATAGACTTCTACAAACGAAACAACTCAGATTTAGTGTGCTTCACCTACTCAGTGTCAAGTGAAACCTACAACTATTAAATTTAACATAAAGAAATTGAGTAAAAGATATATTTTCTTTCGAATATTCAACAACACAATCTAATCTATTAGACTAACATAATATATAAATAAATATAGTAATAATAAATATTTTAAAGTAAATAAAGGGATGTATATAAAAATTTTAAAATGCCATAAGTTTTTTGTAAAATTATATATATAATTTTTCAAATTCAAATAAAAATAATAATAATAATAATAATACTTAATTTCATATTTCAAATCTTTCTCTTTTCCTCCATTCATATACTTATTATTATTTAAACTATGTAAATAAATCATATATTCTTATTTAAGAGTAATTTAATAGTAAATTTATTAAATTTAAATTTAAAAAAGTTTATATCTGCATCTTTGGTGACCTTTCTCTAACTAGATTCTATTGAGAACAACGTTGGTGGTGGGATGGTATATCATTAGATAGGACCCACTTTTATGAGAGGAAGGTAGTTTAAGGGCCCTTTTTATTGGTTGTTTGAGCAATCTTCCTTAAATTTAAGGATATTAAATGAAGGTCATTCAAATCACAGAAAGAAGATCACCAAGGCCTTTACTCACTAATCCTCTAATTAGCACATGTATTCAAATGATATTAAAGAATTCCCTGATTTCAGCAAATATTAATGAATATCTTTCAAAATTATTTTCTAAACCCCCTTCCAATACACTTTTTCAATAAAAAAACTAAGGAAATTTCCCTATTTTTGCTTAATTTTTACTAAATACCCCTTTTTATAACTTTCAATGGCTATAACCCCCCTTATACCCTATGCATCCCACCACACTCCACCCACAATACATATAGTACATTGAATTGATTTTCAATATATTTAAAACCCTTTTTATTAATGAATGTGAAAAAGTATTGGTCAACAAGGTGAAGCCCCCCATAGGAAGGGCCCTTCAATGCCCTTATTTGATAAAAAAATGAGTTAGATCTAAGACTTTTGTGATCCATAATGTATATAAATGACTTTCGGATTAATCACATCATCAAGATTTGGTCGATGTTTCGAACTAACTAATGTGGTTCATCCTCAAGACAAGGTGAAGAGTTGTCAATATGGACAAGCCTCTCATTAGTAGCTCTTCCTTAAATTAAAGGAAGGTTCTCATATGTTTGTGGGAAAATTCCCCAAGGCTAACAATGGAAGTCCCGACCAGGTTGACCATAGAATTCAAAAAATAAACTCGAAAAAGCATGAATAAAGCTTGAATTGATAAAATAGGTCTAATATACATACTCGTAGGTCCTATAGTTGATGATGGTCCCGTAGGATCTAAACCCTAACTTCTCCTCCTGAAGTCACAAATTTGCAAGACGAAAAAAAAAAATAGACACGAATCACAACATTCAAAGTATATATACATATAATCAATGTAATCCATAAAGATATCCATTTTACATTTACATTTATAATAAATAGACAATTCAGATAGGAACAAAATATAGTCTCTTTATTGAAATAGTATTAGCAAATAGGAAGTCATGATACAACCTGATCCATGTTGTCAGCAGTCACATAATCTTCCTCTGGATTCTTCCTACTTGGGCCAACAAAGACTTCCTCTCCAACATTAGTAATGAGATGTGAGATAATATATATCAACACCAATGCTAGGAAACTAGGGTTTCGTGGATATAGGGAAGTGTAGCTAGCATAGGATAACACAAACTTGATCTAGGGGAAATTTAGCAGAGTAATGATGTCATTCATTATAATGTCTTTGAGGAAAACCGATAGGGTGTATTTATACCACCAAAAATTAGTTGAGTTGGTTAAGACATAGGCTCTTATAGGTGTTTTTTAGGTCTAACCCATAAACCTTGCGTGAAAAATAGTTTAATTATATATTTTTTCAAATTTTGAAAAGTTGTACATGGGAATATTTTAGAGGAACTATGTGCATATGTGTTTTTACAGTGGGTAGAGTGTGTTTATATTTTGAAATTTTTTTTTAAGATAAGGACATTAATTATAATTTATATTAATTATTGTCAATTAATTAAATGTAAGGGATTTATAATAAACCCAAAGATTAATATTATAAACCCTATGAATAATATTATTATACCCTACGAATATGAATCCTTAGATTAATAAACCCAATTAATTGATATTATAAAACCAAGGGATTAATACTAAAAACGCAAGAGATTATAAACCCAAGGGAATAATATTACACTCAAGGTATTAATATTATAAAACAAGGGTATATAAACCCTATGATAGATATTATAAACCATAAACTAATCATGGCTGACCATGGATTACCATGGTTGATTTTCATATTTAAACAATCTTTATCACAATGCAACATTAGACCATGGCTCACCATGGTCCACCATGATTCATTTTCATATCAATCCCTTGGGTTTATTAATCTAAAGGTTGATATTCCTAGGGTATAGCATTATTCATAAGGTTTATAATATCAATCCTAGGGTTTAATATAAATTCCTTGGGTTTATAATCATGGTCGACTATGGTCACCCATGGTCCAATGTCACATTGTGACAAAGATTATCTCAATATGAAAATCATCCATGGTAAACCATGTCTATTTTAGGTTTTATAGTATTTATCTTAGGATTTACATACCTAGGGTTTATAATATTAATCCCTTGGGTTTGATATTATTCCATTTGGTTTTTAGTATTGTTGGCTTGGGGGGTCTTGACCTAGGTTCGGTTTTAAGGTTTGAAAACAAACCCCTGTACTACTGGCCCTTTCAGAAATGGCCTGCTTGCATAGGTCAAGGTCTCACCTGAAGTAGTATGGGAGGGTTCTAGAACCAAGTTTTTGCACCCAGAGAGAGAGAAAGTTAATTGAAGTGGGTCCTTTCAGATCTAACAGACCTGTGTTGTGGAAGCCCTAACCCAGAAACCCTTGATAGTATATTTGCGGGATATCTTCAGTGAAGCTTATAAATCATCAAATAGTATGCTAACATAAGCAAAGAAATTAAATCTGACCAGATATATGCATTCATTTCCTTTTACAATATCGCATCCATGTGCGCATCACTAAATCATCATTATCAAGCAAACATATATAACTTTAGAGATAACGCATAGCATAGCCAATAACCATAACATGAAAGTGCTCAACTTATCACAAAACATTCTTCTCATTTATTAACTTCCAAATCCAACTTATAGACTCTATTTACTAGCCCGCACACACAGCCAGCGGGGTCCACACGCAGCAGGACTCAGGGTCTCCACGCACACAGCTAACAGGAGCCCTTATGCATACAATCGACACCAAATATTCACTAATTTGTATCAATCTTAATCGAAAACTTAGCCTACCTCTAGACTCGATTTAGCCATCTATTTATAAAATATTAGCCTGTGCTACTCTATGGTCCTCAAACCGTGGTTTGCGGACTCTTGGTCTACCCTTTGACCCATTAAAATTCATTAGGGACTTTGACCTGCCCCAAAGCCCCTATGCTAGACTAGATTATTACAAAATATTACAAAATGTACCAAAAATGCGGTTATGGGATTGATCAGGAGCTCAAGTCCAAGCCATGAAAAAAGCTCAAAATTGAAAGTGTTCAAAATCACTTGCAACCTGAACGACCGGATAGGCCTCGAAGATATGATCCTAATGCCATGAACGACACTCAAATATGACTTCGCATGTGAAAGTTATTCGAGTTTGAAGTTTTCAGTAAACTACAAAAATTCAGTTTGACCAAGTTTGACTTTCAAATTTGAAAAATTGAAAAAAAGAAAATTCCTCAAAATATTCCACCTGGGCCAATCATCATTTGACAAGTGGCATTCAACTATTCGCCAGTTTGTTGACTTTTATAATTTCAGCCAATTAAAGGGTGCCACGTGGCAAGCTCAGAGGCCGCCACGTGGCCCCAGGCCATGGAAGAATTTGGCATTCAAAATTTTTTTTGTGAGTCCACAGGTTTGAACCCCGGACCTCACCATTACAAGCGCCACAACTTACCATTGGACCATGCATATGAGTCTTAACATATGGTGGGCGGCATTGATATTTAAGGGTTAAAATTAGTTCGGGTAGAGGCAAATGGGGGCTAGCCCCCACGCAATATTGCCCAAATCTTAAAACCATGGCTTAAGGCCTCAACCAGTGGTTTGTTAACATTTATTCCAATGGTTATAATGTGACCATATAACATTTTAATGTGGCAGTTGTTTTAACACAAAATGCGGCGGTCTATGCGGATTGCATGTGACCAACATTACCTGACATTTAATATCAGTTCAAACAGTTCCACCATTTGGAGCGCCGGTTCCACCATTTCAGGCGGGTTTTCCAAATTTAGTCAAGCTAACTGGCAATGTCTCCACATTTAGTGGAGTTTGTTTAGGCCAAACTGGACAAATTTTGTTTTGATCATAACTTTTGCAGGGGAGATCCTTTATGAACGATTTTTTTTTATTTTATTTCGGGTCTTCTCAACATTCTAAAGCCATTGAGACAAGTTTCAGAGCCATTGGAGCTGATCTTTAGCCTGTTTAGCTTCGGAGAAGCTTTTTGAGCCACTAGGGCCATTTTGGGTTTTTAGCTATGTTGAGCCATGGTTAACCATTTGAGGTGAAACAAAAGTCATTTTCGACTATTTTCAGCATTTCAGAGCCATTGGGACAGGTTCCAGAGGCAGTAGAGGTGTTCTAAAGTCATTTTAGGTTTAGTTAAGCTTTTTGAGCCATCAGGGCCATTTTGATAATAGAGCTGTATTGGGTTGTAACTCTCTGTTTGAGGTGATTAAAAGACCATTCTCAGCTATTTTCCACCTTTGGAATCTCATGGAAGAGGTTTCAGAACTGTTTGAAGACTTTCAGAGGCTGAGAAACTTCAAGAGAGTTTTTCAGGGCCATTAGGGCCATTTTGGGGTTGGAGCTGTTTTGAGTTGTACCTTTCTGTTTGAGGTGAACCAAAGATCATTTTCAGCTAATTTCGACCTTCTGAACCTAATGGAAGAGGTTTCAGATCTGTTTGAGGACTTATAAAGCTATAAAAGCTACAGATGAGTTCAAAGAGCCATCAGGGCCTTATTGCAAAAATCATTGTTTATGGTAATTCTTCACTATTTAGTGAATTTGAAAAGGCATTCTTAGCTTTTTCATACCTTCTAAATCAGTATTTGCATTCAGATTTGTCTATTGAGACACCTTTTAACTTGTATTATCCTTTGAAGCATTTTAATACAAGAGGACAAGCTCATTTTGGGAGGCTTGATCCAGCAAACGTAGCCCAGGAAGGGTGAATTGCTCATCAAAAATCCGTGTCATGATATGTTGAAGTTATCTTGCTGAAAATTTCTGATTTAATATGTTAAAAATCAAATTCCATTAACTTTCCTTCCCACATAAACTCTTATACATTTACCAAAAACACTTTGTTTCAATTGCAAGACATGATTAACAATTTTCATATGTCATTTGATGGAATTTGAGTGTTAACTTCTACAAGTTCTAAAGACAGAGTCTGAAAAGGACCAGGTAGCCTCTAGATCTCATCCTTTTTTAAAGGTGACATATCCAGTAAATGCCCTTTCAGTCAATCTTTGGATTAGATCTAAGTAGTTATTTAATCAACAAGACTTGGAGAATTTTGCACATAGTTAATTAATGGAAATGGATACCTTGCACACATTTTCAAGTACTTCCATTTTCAGATCAGGGACCCCGCTCGAACAGGCCCCCAACACAATATTGTGACTCATCCCGAGTCACAGTTCCAGTGGGGTCTTCATTTTCTCCTGGAGCTGTGCGACGATGATGGAAAAAGGGGGCAGGACACCTTCGCTCTACGTGGCTGCATTCTACGTGTTGTCAACCAAATTTTGTGAAGTTGGTCCTTCAGTAGTTGCAGTGAAGCTCTCCAAGGTCTGGTTCAACTGTTTCACTGATATGTCTAAGTTCTGTGATATTTTGAGAGCTTCGTCAGCCCATGGCTTCAGGTGGTCATTAAGGACCTTCTTCTTGTGGCGGCGCCCATCAATTTAATCTCTGAGCGTGTGGTTGGTCTGAAGGCGCACCAGTCATTGTGCTGCACCGAGGGTAGGCATAATGGCTTCCATTTGCTCAAAATCTTGCTCCTTTTGGCACAGTTCTTGATTTAATTGGCAGAGGAGATGATCAAGTTGCACCGTGGAACATAATCCCATAACAGTTTCTAACAATTTTGCGCCCTTCGTGATTTTTGTTGTAATGTTGCTAGTAGCTTCTTTTACCAACGCATCTTGTTGGGCACGCACCTCAGGAGGGGTCTGGGGCTACAGTTTGGCCTGTAGTGCAGCTATTTGTTGCTCCAAATCGGCTTTAAAAACCTGCACTTCGGTCTGAGATGCCTTCAAAGTGGCGACCAAGCCTTCAACCTTGTCCTGTGGTGTAGCGGAGGCAGGAATTACTTCTGGCATATCCTCACAGATCCGGTCTATCAGATCCTCCAAGTGAGCCTGATGCGCGACTACTACGATATGTGATGCTTGGGCTTGGATTATTTCGGCAGTTTCATCACAATAGTTTGCGCGGCCTCGTCGAGTTGCTGCTATGCCCGCCTTTCTCTTTTTTGAAGCTCGTCGAAGATGAATACATAAAGGGCATGCAGGTGTGCACCTGTCAGTCTTGAAACATCGAGCTCGACTGCAGAGCATGCGTGGACTTGCTCGCATAAGATCGGAGGGACCATAGTGAAAGCCACGCCCGAGAGGGGGCAGATCCGACTCTCTTTCACGGTGGCTAAAGCTATAACTATGGCAGGCTGGCTCGCTTGATTCTGCCTCGCCTAATCCATTCTCGCCTTAAGTGTATCTGCCTTTAACTGAAGGGCATGAAACCCAAACTGAAATGCTTCTACTGCAGCCTTTTGTTTTTCTTCCAGGGTAGCCCACCGGTCTTCAGAATTAACAGTGACAGTGTCCGCAATTTTCTCTAAGTCATCCTCTGTTAAGGTGACCTATGCTTCCGTGTCGGGCTTAGTAGCCTTGCGCTTCTTCCTCTGCCCTTTGGGAGGCTCATCGGTGTGCTTCATACCACGTGGGGACTCTGTGCCATCCCCACCAAGCCCATGAACCTCCTCGTCCTGCTGGGACTCTTGCTCTGTCCCCTTGGTGACATCCTTGGGGGTCTCTTTGGTCGTAGTTTTCTCCGTGGTGCACGCCTCTGTTTCCTTCGTTGTACTCCACAGGACAATATCCTTCAGGGCTATGTCCTTTCCGGAGGTGCCTACTGTAATCTAGGTGGATGACTAGAAGCCCAGCTTCCATGCCGGTGGCCAAGTAGCGACAAGTTGATCGATCTCTACTTCCGTGGACATATATGTAAGGTTATACTGGGCTTGATCTTTGCAGGCCCAAATCTACACATAGTGCATAGTAACATGAAACTCGTCAATACCTTTATACTTTTCATAGAACGCGAGTGCCAAGCATGGCTAGGAATG
Source organism: Pinus albicaulis (assembly GCA_034641835.2). NCBI lineage: Eukaryota > Viridiplantae > Streptophyta > Pinopsida > Pinales > Pinaceae > Pinus > Pinus albicaulis. The sequence goes on along the minus strand of JAXQQM020068330.1, from coordinate 30,513 downwards.
AATCGCTACTGCCAGCGCACTATCGAACAACACCCATAACACTTTGTTCTCCTCCATGCACTTTGGATCCTTTGAATCTCGAAGGTTCGCATACCGCACTCCTTCACACATGTCCGGCTCGAGGTCAGGGAGTACCGCATCATCAGGTGTCTCCTACACCACCAAGCCAATCAACATTAAAATCCAGAAGTAGAAAAATGCCTTCCCCAAGTCCTACGCTTCGCACACATTGTCTAGAAATTCTTCGCAGAGGTACTACTACTAGTTGTAACAGACCCCTTTATTGCACCGTCCGGCTAGTTGAATCACGTAAGAGGGGACGGCCGATGCCCGACACTTGCGCATCATTTTATAGGCAAGAATCAGAGCGCCCATGCACACTCCTGGGTTAGTGATGGTTTCTACCAGGAATCCCCTTTTATCTCGATCAACTTTATATTTCTCCCATATGTCGTCTGCAACCTTCAGCTCATACTTTTTGCCGAATCCCTTCATGGGATGGGGCCCTTGCATAGGTGCGTGATTTGGTGAATTAACGCAACGTCGATCGGGATGCGACCTTGGATCCACAAACACCCATCTTGGATTAGTGCCAGCAGCTAACGCACAACCAAGCTGGTGATGGCATATCGACCAAAGTGGGTGATGCGCAACAAATTAAATATCCCTAAGGCTTCTAATCCATGCACCCATGGCATCAGCTCCACCTTCGACACATCATCATATAACACCCTTTCAAGATATAATTCCAGGGCCAATTCAGGGAAGGCGTCCGTATTTGCTAAATCATGATCATCGCATTTTATGGAGGGGAGGCTCCCGAACATATCACCAACCAAGGGGACCTCCTCTGGGACTAGCGGCATTTGCAGGTATTCTTGGACCACATCAACGTTCTTGGGGGTGTGCACCGTTAGTTTTCTTGGCTTCACATATGGGGGCAGACAGGAGAGCAGAGTCTCCATCAGAGCTTCCTCTTGGGTTGTCATGGGGAATTTGGACGGATTGGGTGAGCGTGCCTTAGGCACCTGTCGAGGGGAATGCATGATCTAAGGGGATGTGCGTAGATTCACCACAACCCACTTCATGGTTTTCTCCTTTCCTTTCTCCTTTCCCTTCTCCTTCCCCTTGCCCTTTCCTTTGTTCGGTGTAGACACAACCTCTTCAATATCGAGGGTTACTTCAACCACATCTTCAGATGCCATCTTGGCGGAGGCCATCACAGGCGATGATTCAGTGGGGTTAGAAGCAATCATTATCGCTCAAAAAATGAATGCAGGGTTACTATTGTCAGAGGGGGTAGCTCGGCCAGACATGCAGATGGAAAATTCACATAATACACAGAGTTCACAAGAAAACACAAGGTGCAAAAATTTCAGAAATAAAAGGAACCAAGTATGCCCTGTGGCCCTCTTTTTATAGCTTCTGATGAGTAAAAACGGTCGTATTAGCCTTAAATGCAACTTACCATCAAGGAAATGGTAAAAAATCCTCTGAGATCACCGAATTAATTGCCAAATGCTTGCTCCATTCAACAGTAAAATCACTTTTTCACCCAGTTTTACTATTTCAACGGCTACTTTTTCAGTTGCGCACTACCCCTGTGCCTCCGGCGCACCCTTTCGCATCGCCTTACCTATGTGTTACCCCTGTGTGCCTGTCTAACCCCCCTTCGTTATTCCCTCCTTGTGCGTGCAGTAGTCCTAATACAGATACTCTGGCCATATAGTCATTTGGTCGGCGTTGGGTTGTCCCTATACGATTTTAGATGGCTTCCATCAGCATACCCAGGAAGGTATTCTTCGCACAGCGTAGCCAACCGAACCACACCACCATCTGTAATCTCTTTCACTGCATATGGGTCCAACCAATGCTTTCAGAACTTTCTTGGGTGGTGCACAAATTGGATGTCATAAAGTAACACTAATTCATCTTCCTTGAATACCTTCTGTCAGATATGTCGATCATGCCAGGCTTTTTCCCGAACCTTCTGAACCTGCTAGTGAAAATTAGCAATGAACTGGTCCACTTCCAAGGTAACCAGCTGCACCAAGCATTCCTCCATGATGTCAAGTTATGCCATGTTTGTAAAAGCTGTGATGCGCAGGCTGGGGACGATGTATTCCATGGGCATGATGGCCTCCTTCTCGTAGAAAATCCTAAAAGGCGTTTTCCCCATCAGTTTCTTGCATGTGGTACGATAGGCCCAGAGCACCAAAGGGATGTGCACGTCCCAATCACTTCGATCAGCATTGCAAACCTTAGTTAGCGCATGTTCCAAAATTTTATTGAAGGCCTCTACTACCCCATTCGCCTGTGGGTGATATGGGGTAATCTTCGCATGGTGGATCTGAAATTCCTCGGTCAAAGCTTCAATCGTTTCATTAACAAAATGTGTACCTCTATCACTCACTAAGATCTTCGGGCAGCCGAACCTGGATAGAATATGTTCAAATATGAAGTGCACAACGGTATCTGCAGTGCAGTCCTTTACAGGTTTCTCTTCCACCCGAATTGGTCACATAATCAGTTGCAGTAATGATGTAACATGTGCCAGTCTTCTTTCCAGGGGGATTGATGGGTCCTACAAAGTCTCTAGCCCATTTTTCGAATTCCTATAGAGCCATCTATGGTTGCAGGGGCATCTCATCTCTGGTGAAGGTTTCCCTGTCCGTTGGCATGCGTCGCAGGCACGACAGTACGCATGGGAATTGCTATGCAATGTGGGCCACCACAACCCTACCTGCAACACCTTCTACATAGTTCTTTCCCTACGTAGTGTCCTCCTGCTACTCCTCCATGGGCTTCAGCCAAGATAGCTTTCCTTTCGTGTTCTAATACATACCTCCGCAACACCTCATCTGCTCCCAGCTTGTATAATTGACCAGCAATTATGGTGAAATCAGCTGTGCAGGCTACCAATCCTTTTTTCTATTGTACTGTTGGAGCAGGGTCTCCCAAAGGCTATGAATTTTGCCCAATTTTGTATAATTTTGTATTTTTTAGTCTAACACAGGGGTTTTGGGGTGGGTTAATGCCCCTAATGAATTGTAAATGGGTCAAGGGTAGACCAAGAGTCTGCAAACCATCGTTTGTGGACCATTGGATGCGTAGGCTAAATTGTTATAAATAGATGAAACTTTTTTGAGTCATAAAGTAGGAATGAATAGAGATTGATGCGAAGTACGAACTGTTAGATCTGTGGTAGGGTTGTTTGGGTTAGGACTCCTGCTGGCTGTGTGAGTGGAGATCCTCTGTCCTGCTAAGTGCGGACCCTGCTGGCTGTGTGTGCAAGTGGTAATTTGGGGAATGTAAGAGGATTTTTGAGTAATGATATAGACTTGTGGAAGTATTGTGGATCCATCATGAAGCACACAGAACTTGAAGACATGATTCACCGACTTTGTGCAGATGTTCCCGTAGAGATCCCAGCATCAGCCACCCCTCAGGAAAAAGTAGAAAAAATGGTCGCAGCACTCAAGGCCTTCCAAGATTAAGTTCAAGTTGTCAAGACATGCATGGAGCAGTAGATCGCAGATCTGCATGCTAAGTTACAGCCTGAAACACCTCCGGAGGTCCAGGCCCAGCGAACTGTGCTGGTCACTGCAGCTACGAATGTCATCACGGGGAAGATCCTATAGGGAGCCCAGCTACTGGATACCACCATGAAGCTATGGACTAAGGTCCAACGTGATCCAATCTTGCAAGGGATAAACCAGGATCTGCGATAAAAAGAATAAGAGTTCGAGACAATCGAAGCCACCTTGCCCACTCTGGTACCTGCTCAGCGCTCGCAACGACTGTGCACCAGCCAAGTGCTCCATGCAGATATTTATGACCTTCGGCAAAATAAGAATATCCTTGGCGACCAACTGAATCCGTGGGCTAATGAAGCTCTTAAACTTTCACAGGATGCAGATGTTGCTATCAAGCAACTAAACCAAACTTTGGAAAGTGCCACTGCCGCGACTGAAGCACTGTTGTTTGATAAGTTGGTCGACATTACACAGAATTCAGCTTTCCAAAGCGAAGGCGACCTGCCTCTGTTAGCTGAGGTGATCAGAGTATTGCAAGCACAGGTTGAAGCCCCACCAGCATAGTGACTTGGGACGAGTCACAAGATTTTGTTGGGGGACTGTTGGAGCAAGGTCTCCCAAAGGCTATGAATTTTGCCCAATTTTTGTATAATTTTGTATTTTTTAGTCTAACGCAGGGGTTTTGGGGTGGGTCAAATCCCCTAATGCATTGTAAATGGTTCAAGGGTAGACCAAGATTCCACAAACCACGGTTTGCAGACCATTCAATGCACAGGCTAAATTGCTATAAATAGATGAACCTTTTTTGAGTCATAAAGTAGGAATGAATAGAGATTGATGCGAAGTACAAACTGTTAGATCTGTGGTAGGGTTGTCTGGGTTAGGACTCCTGCTGGCTGTGTGCACGGAGATCCTCTATCCTGCTGTGTGTGGACCTTGCTTGCTGTTTGCGCAGGTGGTAATTTGGGGAATGTAAGAGGATTTTTGAGTAATGATATAGACGTGCGGAAGTATTGTGGATATCTGATGTTATCTGTATCTGTCATGTTATGGTTGATGCAGACTTAAGTTATATGATGATGTATCTATTAGTAAGCTGTGAACTGTCTGTGTTATGGTAAATGTATCTGTGACCTATTAATCTGCTGCAAATATTATATTCTGTGATTATAGCTAATAGTACGCACGTGGATGCGAGCCTGTTGTTTAGATATGATAAGCTTTATTCCAGTTATTTATTGAAACTCCTACGAACGACCTCTGGTTGTATAGATCTGATAGCTGCAGACCAGCTTGAATTACCTGCTGTCTCCTGGGGTGCGGAAACCTAGTTCCAGCACCCTCCCATACTGCTTCGGGTGAGAATTTGGCCTGCGCAAGCAGGTCACTGCTGAAAGGGCCAGTAGTATAGGGGTTTGTTGGCAAACCTTAACCTTCGAGCCTGGGTTAGGATCCCTCGAGCCAACATGCACTGAATAGTCTGCAGGTTCCATTCCCGTAGTTAAGAAGTGAATAACGTCTTCTCTTCTCTCATCTACATCTATTATCTTAGTTATATTTCGATGGGATATATCTTTAATGTCCTATAACACCAATGTAATGTGAAGAAGAGTGGTTCCTTCTTTTTAGGAGAGATGGAGTTGATGCCTATATATATATATATATATATATATAATTTGTAAATACCATTTCAGGGTTGGATGTTGGTGTTAGTATGAATCTTTCGTCGTAAAAGATCACTTTAGATATGCATAACAAATAGCCCTAACATCGATTATGGCTGCAAAATATCTTTAAGTCTGCTGCACAAATTTAGATCTAAGCACAAAAAGACATTAAGCAGATAAAATATAATATGGCTCCATGCATCCAATAGACAAGACAAGAACAAAGTGTTTAAAAGAATGATTTTTATTATATTAACGAATGGGGCACCTGAGAGGAAAACAAGAAAGGTGTTTTCCGGTTCTCCTCAATGGGATGGGTTCTTGAAAGTCCTCAGCGTTTCAGATCTAAAATTCCTCTCTCTTATTGTGGTGGAAAACCCTGACAAACATAGAACTCAATGGGATCTCACAAAGCAAAAATGGAAAATGGTGACCAAAAATAGATCAAGTGTGATCTAATGCAATGAAGGTGACTAATGAATGGGGAAAACCCTTCTATTTATAACAAAATATTGGGGTGTTCTAGAATTCGGTGCATGAATAAAATATTATTAATCAAATTCTAGAATCACCCTTTAGGAATATTTTATTATATTTGTTGGAGGGAAAAGGTCTTTTGACTTGGGTCAATTCCTTTATTTATAAACAATAAATAAATATATGATTTATTTATTATTTTAGGGACATGATGGGAATATAATTAAATAAATAATGATTTATTTAATTATTTAAAAATGATTTAGTCAAATTTAACTAGGAATATTATTTAAATAATGATTTGAATAACTTATTCCTAGGAAATACTTAAATAAATAATGGTTTATTTAATTAATTTCCTTGTTTTGGGTTAAATATGACCAGTAAATATAGATAAATGTTATATTATATGGTGAAAGCAATTTTACTTAGGGTATGATAATGAGTTAGATGACCAAAAAAATGGTGTAACAGTTGGTATACCTGAAGACTTAATATAATAAATAAAAATCCCTTTTTCACTTCATGCTGGAGTATTTTGTGATTCAAGGACTATCTAATGTATGGTGTGTTTCTCTCATTGTTTATTTCTTCTAATTTATGAGTTGCGGAAGCTAGTAAAGTATGAGTAAGAGAACTATTATAGGATCTAATGGTTAATGATCAGTTTTTTAGTCTTTTGAAAATCATATGTATGTTGTAGAGCATGTTAGTGAAGGTTTCATGAAGGATTTATGAAATTATTTATACATCTATGCTACTTTCTAAATGCTGTTTACTTTACATAAAACAGAGTTTACGTAAAGAGCCACTACTATAGCTGTGTCACTGATTTAAGATACAAATATTTCTTAGAGTAAGAACCAGCTATCTATCTCCTTTAATTTGTTACAATCTAATCCCTATACTACCAATTTACCCATACAATTTATACTTGCCACAGCTTTCCAAATGCATGGAAGTATTAAAGAATAAAAATCATTTAAAACTCTTTAAGAGGCCATCCCACCACTCAAAACCTTTAAATTTTAAATCAACTATGATGTATAAGGCTTACTCCTTTTGTAGTCAAGGAGTGACTCCTTGCACTAACACTAGGGACTTTTTCCCATAGACCTTTTCTAGCATCCATGGGATTTGTGGCACTTTTTAATCCTATAATCCCGGTCACTTCCCATAACTTCTAGTATATTTCAAAATTCATCAAACACATGGTGAAAATGCCACATAACCAAAAACTTACTCTAATACTAGGCCTAATCATCCCTAACCAGGACTGAAATTCTGTCAAACACATGGCATGAATGAAATTTACAAGTATAGGATACAAGACAGAGAACAGATGACTAAAAACTCTTGAGAGAAATTACACGAAGGATAACCACCCTTTTCCTTGAACTAATATGACATCAATTAGGTTTTGCATCCATTATATTAACATTTAAAAGTAAATACATGAAATAACCATGACATGAACCAGTCATTTAACCATGCTTATAACTAGCATAAAACCATGGAAATAACAGTGAGATAACAACCATTAAATACACACATTAATAGATACAAAGAAAGAGAACTTAGCTTCCATTAAACATAGGCAATAACTGACGAGGTTCAGGACTTTTGCATACCACCCAACCATAGACTTGGCTGAGCCAAATCTCTCTTCAGCCAGTCACCCTTATGTCATATTCAAAACATGAATTTTGGATCTCATGGATAAGCCAAAACAAAACAAATAAGGGAATCCAAAGTTTAAACCACCTCCACCCTTAACATATCGTGATCACACCGAAACTAGTGCTCAGATAACAAAACAAAATGAGCTTGGAATGTCTATGTAATTCGTCACTATCCATGGGGAATTTTTTGTCTCCTTGTCTCTCAAGCTTTACTGCAATCCACACCGAATCATTAGGCCCTAAACTGAGACACCACCCTCAAGATTTACCATGTATCCCGCAAAAGCGAGTCAAGGGATTCCTAGGCATTTTGGAATCTCCCTAAGACAACCTTCGCTTCATATTCTGAAATCTGTTTGGAAATTCCAAAACTCAAAAACAAGAACAATCCCATCACACCATGGCTATCCGGAAAAACGCAAGGTAAGGCTGAAAACCATTATCAAAACCTGGAAAACATATGCCCCCAACAACAAGAGAACCAAATACCAACATGCATAAGCCATGCACATCCAAACCAGCTAGGAAATCACATATGTAATATGTTACCTGCAAGTATTCCTGTTGAAGCTACTAGATCTTGCTCTTCCTTGCTTGATATTTTCTTTCCTTTCCTTTCCTTGTGCTTCCTTTGCTTGTGTTCCTCTTTCTTGGCCCAATGCAAATCCTGAACCAGAAAAAATATTTCCAACAGATCCTCAGAAGCCTTTTTATTAATGAGGCCTCTATTTTATTCATTTTCCATTATTTTCATTCCTTTTCCTTCTCTCATGCAACTTGTGACCCTTCACCTTCCTTTTCTCCTATTTTCGTTATTTTCATAAATAAATGAAAAATAATACATCTTTCCTTTCCAAAGCCTTTGTCATTTCCTTTGTCAATTTTCTTTAGCCATAATAACTGATCAACACCCTCACTAGGATGGTTTTCACAATATTTAGCTTGGAATAAGTGTCCCTTAACCGTGGTCCTATTTTTCCTTTATTAAATTTTATTACATGAAAATTTTTCTCAGGTGTGTTACAAGGAGGGTTGGGGATTATCTTGGATACCAAATCTATCTCCTTTGGGTCTTAGATCACTTTCCATAACTCTCTTTCAAGGGAATTTGAATGTATTGGTTCTTTGGTGAAGGTATGTCTAACAGGGGTTTATGGCCCTACTTTCTCGGGGGGGGGGAAGGGGGGGGAGTCAAGTTTCCTTAGTAGTCTATATAATTTAAGATAAATATTTGTCGAGGATAATTGGATACTTGCGGGATATTTCAACATGATAAAGGACTTGGATGAAAATAAAGGAGGATTCCGTGAGTTGGATCCTATTTCTAATTCCTTTCAGGAAAATATTCAAGCTCTCAAAGTGGAAGACATCGATTTCGTTAATGGCACCTTCACATGGAACAATCGTTGAGGGAGTAAGCACTAGATTGCATCGCATCTGTATTGCCTCCTCATCTCAGATGATATCCTCTAGTGGGATCTTTATCTTCAAGCTTCTATTCTTCCATGTTTGGGATCAGATCATTTTCTCATATTTCTTGAAATTGACCTAAGAATGGTCCCGAAAAACAGGCCTTTCTGCTTTCAGGTGTTCTAGCTTGAAAGTCTTGATTTCATAACAAATCTATAGGAATGTTGGAAATATATCAAGGTATCAGGGTGAAGTCACATGGAAAATTTCCAACTGAAACTAAAGGATCTCAATAAAAGGATAAAAGTTTGGAATGATTCTAATTTTGGTAATATTCACAAAGAAAAGTGGTGCAAAGCAGAATTATTTCATAGAACCATGTTAAAGCATCGACAAGTTAACCGGATCTTCTCCCTCAATGGATTAGGAGGAAAATAGATTGTCTATCATGAGGAAATTTCAGAGGGGCTTATCTCCCATTTCCAAACTCTATTCACAAAACCGAGGGTGGAAATAAGTGAGGCCATATCTAGAGTCAAACAATGCATTCCTCAACTAATATCAGTAGATCAGAAGGTGTCCCTCATGAGAGATATTTCCTATGAAGAAGTTGAAGAAATTGTTTGTTCTCTCCCTTCAAATAAATCTCTAGGTCCTGATGGATTCACCTCATATTTAAATAAAGTTGGTTGCCACTTCCTTGGGATATAAATTCATGAATTGATTGAGGAATCCCATCGATACCAATGCATCTAGTCAGGACTTAATGCCACCTTCCTCATGCTCACTCCAAATAAAGGTGTTGTGGTAGACCCAAACATATTCAAAATAATTTCTCTTTGCAAGGTTATATATAATATAATTTCAGTTATTTTAGTTTGGCATTACAAACTCCTAATGAAAACTATCAGCCGACCTGAGAAAACAAGTTTTTTGTAAGGCCAGTAGATTATGGATGTGTTGAAGCCTATAAAATCTCTGCTTCAAACATCGGGGAAAACCACCCGGTCGGGACCTTAAGACAACTCCTTTTCCGTTTGGTATGGTGGCTCCGACTGGATTTAAAGGACCAGTTTCCTTATAACTAAATGGATTGGTTTGGATGGGTGGAAATGGGACTAAATTAACTAAAATAAAACTATCTAATTTAAACTAAATACTGATAAAGAAATTCTAATACTACCTGGGTAATTATATGTGAATACAACTTAAGATTGTTCCAATTTAACAATAACCATGAAAATGTATTATTATTTAAATTGAAATGTGCAAAAACAAATAAAAATAACTCTGTTTAAGAAATTAAACAGAGTTGTATTAGCATATTGCATTCATCATTGTATACCATCTATATATACTTATGAAAGATAACGTTTCAATTATACTCAGAAATGATATATAAAAGGAAACGTTGTGAAAACAAATATATATAAATGATAGAAATCTTTAGAGCGAATATCATAAGACAAAAGAAATCAACAGTGAACAGATAGAAATACCTTATTCATCTTGAAGACTTTCAAATGAAATCTGATACTCTAATCCAGTAACTCTGATGCAAAATCAAATTCCAAGGTATAGAAATGCAACACTTCAAAGATAATTCCGCATAAAAATCACCAGATGTGATCCTTTTTAAAAATATATAAGACAATGGAGTACAGAAATGCAATCTCCAAGTCAAAAAATATTAAGATCCAGGACCCTTCTCTAAATGCATGAGAAGGGTTTAAATACTACTTAGCTAAATCTAAAAATAGTCTTATTACAAAAATTAAGTATTCGGTTCAATGACTGTTCTTTTCCTAGGCTAAAATACAGTAAAATTAAAACTAAATCTAACTATCTATGAACTTGATCTTTAAACTTGCAGGCATCTAGCATAGTTTTGAGAAGATGCGGTTGACCGACTTCAGAATTCAACTGTCCTGAAAAGACAGAGTCGGCAAGCGTAGGTGCAATCTTCTCTGTAGCATTGATGATACAATTAAGCGCACTGTGCTGACTGTGTGGCTTCACCAAGTACGCCCAGTATGAGTCCCAATTTAATCTTGTCAGCTCTTGAATTGATTTTGCTCTTTCTTCTGCCTTTTGTCTCCATTCTGTTTGCAATTGATGTGCCTGTGGGAGATATCCTGGAACAGTTTCTGGAATCAAGTTAGCTTTGTGTAAATTGTCATTTACACAGTCAGTAAGAGTGTTTTCCGCTGTAGCCGCCTCCTCTGCTGCCTTCTCTGTGCACTTTCCTTTATTGGAGCTTTTTGCTCTGTTATTAATTTTGCAATTCCATCTTGATTTTGCTTCACCATTTTCTCATATCATACTTTAGCCAAAGTAGTTTCTTTTTATCGATTTGACTTTTCGCAGTAATTTTTTTCTGTGCCGAACACGCTTCACATCCTTTTCCTTACTCAGCATTAAGTGCCATGAATTTGGTCAATGTTTCCTCATTTTGTCTTACAGTTATTTCAAGTCTTTTCGACTCCCTACTTTTCTCAAGAAGAGCTTTATGTTTCTCTGAGAACTCTTGACCTCCAACAGATTCTTTAGTAACTTCTAAAAGCTCTATAGAGGATAATTTTGGCAAACTTACATACCTTATCTTGTGGTAGAAACTGTGTCAATTTGCCCACTTGGATATTTGAACTTGTGAACAGCGTCTAAAACATCCTTTTTTGGTACTGTCCACCTGTGTTTGTTTTTTTCTTCAATGGCTCATCTCTTTTGGTCCATTCCTGTGTGCATTCTGACAAATTCACATGTTCTCTGTCAAATTATTTCATAAATTGCTTATTATAAGGCGCATGAGGTTCCGGCAACTTATACATCAGCCTCACATCTTCCGTGGTGAATGACCCGATTAGCTCTTCAGATGAAGTTCTGAATTGTCTGTCTAAAATATCAGTGTTGTCCAGCACCCATTTCACCATGTCCATATATGGGAGAATCCTCGGCCTTGCCGCTATCCTATGGAGAAATGAACAAGCCAGTTCTTTGAGGGTTGCTTCAGATGTATCACTAGAATCTGCTGTAGCCACAACTTTCATCACCACAGGATTTTCTTCTTCTAATAGATTATACATTCCTTCCCAAGTGGATATACCGGCATCCTTATTACAAGCGGTGTCTGCATACAACGAAGCCATTTCTCTGTTTTCAGAATTTGAGCTCTTCTCCTTCTTACCCATAGTGTTTAGTGAAAGCTTTGTATAGACGTTTGCTCCTTCGTGCCTACATTTTACGAGTTAAATGAGAGTAATGGCATGAGAAAGGTGATGAGACTGTTTTAAATGTGAAAGCGGATGAAATATAATATTTTAATCGTGAAACGACTTTCAATCCAAACACAATCTCATTTACCATTAATTGTCAATCCAATCATTTAATTTAATCATTAAAGCGCATAACAGATTTAATATATGGGAAGATTGCCTTTGGACAACGCGCCTACATGAATCTGCGACATTGTGATATGTGATTTGCTACGCAATATCGCAATATCGCAATGTCGTAATATCGCAATATCGCAAAATGAAGCCATCTCAGTTATGTAAAATAGCGCAAAAGTGGAAATTGCGCAATAGCGCAAAAGCGCATATCGCAAATCTCGCAAAAGCGCAAAATTAAAAATAGCGCAAAAGGTATTCATTAATCACTTCTGTTTTCTGCGCTATGCGATCTGCGATCAATACGTTTATTGTATAGGCTTTTGGGGTCGCATTATCGCAAAAGCGCAAAATTGCATTTTCAGTTTTATAAAAGATATATATCATTTTGCGATGGGTGCGGTATTTTATTTAAAGAACAATTTTATTGTAATCTATCATAAACTTAAGTGTTTCATAATGTTATTTCTAAGTGATTTCTCTAAGTTTATGATAGAAAGTTTTATTTGAAAATGAAAACAAATCCTAATTGATTTTTTTGGATTTTTAACTAAGGGTCCCCATTTATTTAGTATTATTACTAATATTAAATAAAAAGGGGGGTTGTTGCTGGTCACAACAATTGGCGATTCACTGAAAGAAACAGTTATCTCTGAAAAAATAAAATGAACACTATATTTCTAGTAAATAAAGATTTTTAAATATAATGAAAACTATCTTAGGATATTTTAAATAAAATCTAACTATGAAAAAGAAATAAAAATCATTCACAATTTCTTTCTAATTCCTTAAGAATAAAAACATTTTTGGGTTATCTCAAGCTTTGATTGGTGTTAATAATGAAGTAAGTGGATTTCTCCAAGTTTTGGTTTTATAATATACTCTATTGCCATAGTTATTGTCTCTGCTGCCAGCAAACGTTCATAGTCTCGACAGGGTTACCTTTAAACCATTAACCATTCATTGTCCCATCCAACTAAAATTATGACTTTTTAAAAGATAAATTCATAAGACCTATTATCTCATGTTTTTGTCTTTTACTTATTTTTTTGTTTTAAGAGCCATTGTTCTGGTTTGGTAGCCAGTTAATAACAATGCCATTCACTAGTTATAATTAAACTGAACAAGCTGGCTCGTGATGAGACCCCTTGTCTTATATTTATAAGTCATTACCCTGTTTTGGTATGCAGTATTGGTAATGTCAGTTTCATTACTCCTTATGAACATGGTAAGTCGGCTCATAATGAGACCTCTTATCTCTTAAATTTTCAAATTTCTTAGAATTACATTCTAAAAAATCACAACTTAAATGGATGGGGTGAAATAGTTTTATCCTTAAGAATCAATGGATGATAATTTTCAGAGTTTTTTGAGTTCCAAAACTTTGAAAAAATCTTTACTTTGATAGATAACCTTTTTCTGCTTAATAAACTTATGATGATTTACATTCTTCTCAAGTTTTCAAAAGATCATGCAAATGATTGAAATAATCTTTCAAAGTTTAACATCTCATTTTAAACTATTCAAAATTGTGATCATTACTTTAAAAATTCTTATTTACACAAAATAAATATTTATAATATTCTTCCGAAGAAATTTTCTTAAATAGTAAACAGTCAATCAGAGACTCATTAACAACCTTTATTTGCAAAAACAAAAACAATCAAAATTCTGCAGAAAGGAATATGTACAGTTTAAGAAGGGGTTACCTCCTTATGAAAAGAATTTCTTCAAGCTAAGCCCATTTACAGGAAGAGATTCTCTCTTACCTGTTAGATCTTGGAGTATGAATGTATTTGAGCTTATCTTCTCAACGATCTGAAATGGTCCAAGCCACATTTTCTGAAATTTGGTATGTTTACCTTTTTCTTCGTGTGCTTTATCCCATTTCAAAACGAGATCACCAATTGACAAAATTTTTGAGCTGGTAGAACTTGCATCAAAAGAAGATTTTACAAGCTGTTGATGTTTTTCATGAGTAATTTTTTCTTTATCTCTATCTTCTTCTAGTTTAAGGATTTGATCATATCTCAATTGAATGGATGAAGAAGGATTTTCTTCAATAAATTGCACTAGGGCTAATTATGGAAGAGTTAAATTTGATGGTATCACAGCTTCTTTTCCATAAACTAAATTGAAAGGTGAAGTCCCTATTGAAGCTTTTTCAGTGATACGATCAGCCCATAATGCAAAGATTAAAGATTTGTGCCAATTCTTTTGATTTTGATCAACGGTCCTTTTAATGATTTTGATAAGGTTTTTGTTAGTGGATTCAGCCAAACCATTACCTTGTGGATAATAATTTGCTGAATATTTTAATTTAAAACCTCTTTTGACTGCAAATTCTATTAAACTATTAACAGAGAAGTAAGATGCATTATCAAAGACTAGAGCGTTAGGTACACCAAACCTGGTTATGATGAATTGATCTATGAAATCAATAATTGCATCAGAATTGGCTACCTTCAACGAGATTGCCTCTACCCATTTTGTAAAGTAATCAGTTGCAGTAAGGATGTACTTGTGCCGTTTGGAAGAATGAGGTACTATCTCACCAATAATGTCAAGCCCCCACTGTTCGAATGGTTGCTCAATAGTCACTGGTTGCAAAGGAAAAGATGGTTTCCTTTGTCTTCCACTTGCAGTTTGACAAATTCGGCACTTCCTTACGTAATCATGCATATCTTTAAAAAGGGTAGGCCAGTAATAACCAGCACGAATTATTTTGTGAGATGTGGTATCACCTCCAAAATGACCTCCTACTGGTCCATCATGCAATTCCTGCAAAACCTTTTCAGCTTCAATCTTTTCAAGACATCTTAATAAAATTGAATCATAATTTTTTCTAAATAACACATTATCAATGATCTCATATTTAATAGCCTTTAACCTTAAAGCGCATTTACTCTTATAGCTGAGATTAGAAGGAGCATACCCATTTTTCAAGTAATAGATAAGATCAGCGTACTGAGATTCAGAGTCTGTAACACTTATCTGACTTACTTGAATATCTTGATTTGGTTATTGATTTTCTGGTATGTTATGAGCTCCTGCCAATAATCTGCAAAAACCTTGTCCTCTAACAATCTTAGCTGGTTTTATATCAATATCATATTCTTGTAAAGTTGTTACCCAGTTAGCTCTCTTTTCTCCTACTTCTTTTTGAATTAATAATTGCCTCACTGCAGAGAATGTGACGATGATTTTTGTATGTGTTTTTAAGAGAAAAGGTCTGAAATGTTTGATTGATTTAAACACAGCAAAGGCTTGTTTTTCAA
Organism: Pinus albicaulis; assembly: GCA_034641835.2. Taxonomy (NCBI): domain Eukaryota; kingdom Viridiplantae; phylum Streptophyta; class Pinopsida; order Pinales; family Pinaceae; genus Pinus; species Pinus albicaulis. Next base: position 15,077 of record JAXQQM020068330.1, on the reverse strand, counting down.
CATCAGAATAATTAAGCTCAGCTCCTTGCAGATTTGAACTAAAGAAAGAAATTGGTGCTTCAATTTCTTGATCATTGAGTTGTGTTAAAATTGTTGCATAGGATGTTTTAGTGGCCAAAGTATACAAAGTAAAATCTTTAGAAAAATCTGGGGTATTCAATGCTGGTGCATTTATGATCGCTTGTTTGATTGCCTCAAAGGCTTCTTTCTCTTTATGTCCCCATTTGAATACTGAATTCTTCTTGATCATATTTTGCATAGGTAAAACAATTAAAGAAAAATCAGGAATAAATCTTTTAACAAAATTGATTTGTCCAAGAAATGATTGCATGGATTTTTTGTTATGCGGTAAAGAAATATCAGAAATTTCTTTCACTCTATCTGGATCAATATATATTCCATCTTTTGACACAACAAATCCTAAGAGTTTTCCTTCATCTAAAGCAAAGAAAGATTTCTTCGGATTTAAGGAAATACCAAACCTTCTACATCTTTCAAATATTTGTTTTAAATCATGTAGATGATTGGCTCTCTTTTTTGAAAATATTGTTATGTCATCAAGATAAACAACAACTGATTTATTGATCAGACCTTTAAATGCTATGTCCATGGCTCTTTGAAAAGTTTCCCCTGCATTTATTAGACCAAAAGGCATTTTCTGATAAGCATAAGTTCCCCATTTTGTTCTGAAAGTTGTTTTCAATCTGTCATCTGGATGAACTAAAACTTGATTATAGCCCGAAAATCCATCAAGAAAAGACATAAGTTCAGAACCAGCTACCTTTTGAAGTATCTGTTCCATGGTTGGCAATGGAAAATTGTCTTTTAAACATGCCTTGTTTAAATTTCTGAAATCAATACAGATTCTTATATCACCATTCTTCTTCCTTACATGTACCATATTGGAAACCCAATTGGAGTGCCTGACCGGAAAAATGATTTTGGCTTTTAAAAGTTTATTAAGTTCTGATTTGATTTGACTTTCGAGATTTGGATGGATTTTTCTCAACTTCTGTTGAACAGGTTTACTATCAGGAAGAATTGGAATTGTATGTTGAATAATCGAAGTATCATATGTTTTTAAATCATCATAATTCCAAGCAAAAACGTTTTTATATTTGTTCAGAAGTTTAATGAACGCATTCCTTTCTTCTGGTGTTAAATTGAGTCCTAAGTTAACGTTTTGAGGTTTAAAATCAGAACCAAGATTTACTAATTCAAACTTCAAAGTTGAACTTTGAAGTTTGGAATTAGTGACTTTCTTGAATCTGTCTTTAATATCATATAAGTCTTCTAATTTAACAACAGATTTTGGAATAGGGTTTTCATTACCTTTTGAAGCAATTTGTAAATCATGATCATCTTCGTCAATAATTTGCTCATCATATGATTTCTCTGAAGTCATGAAATTTAAAATATCTTGATCATGATAGAAAACTCTCCAGTTTGTAACGTTATCTGGGACAGACGGACGAAAAATCAATTCTACAGAAAACCTATCAGGACTGCAATCTTCAGCAGGAAGGAGTTTAGATGCAACATTAGCTAACAAGTCAGCTGATGTATTCTGATTCCTAGGAATAGGAGAAATATTGAATGCTAAAAAATGAGTGGTGAGATCTTGTACTAAGGTTTGATAGTGTTTAAGATGTCCTGAAAGGCAATGAATAGTATTCCTAACTTGTTTTATGACAATTTCGGAATCACCAAAGACTTTCAAATATTTAACATCTAACCCTATAGCTTTATAAAGTCCTTGAACCAAGGCTTCATATTCTGCAGTATTGTTAGTACACTCAAATTCTAGCCTACATGACAGCATGGTTTTCTCTCCATCCGGATCAATTAAAATGCATCCTGCTCCAGCTCCATCACTAGACTTTGATCCATCAAAATATAATGACCAAAATAAAGATTTATCTATTAACTTATCTACAATTACATCAGAAGTATTTACAATTCTGGAAGAATCGGATTGTGAAAAATTTTCTACTTGAGAAACAAAAGTATTTACAGAAAAAGGTGATTGAGGAGCTTCGAAGTTTCCAAGAAATGATTCAGCAGAATAACCTCCAAGAATATTGTTGTTGAATGCCACAAGTTCATTAGGTTGTTCAAATTCAGTGACAGTGTGCGTCATATGTTTTTCTCGTTCAATTTTGATTTGATTTGGTTTCCCTTTGTAGGGAAGCCACATGTGTGAATAATCAGTTGAGATATAACCGTTAAGTTTCGCAGACCAGTCCCTGCTCAAGATTAATCCATAGAATTCAGGAATATCAGTAATCAAAATATCAATTCTTTGGACAATCCTAGGATCGGAAGCTAATCTGATAGTAACTGAATTGATTTCTCCTACAACTTGAACTTTAGAGCGATCCAATTGAACAATATGAACTGCTGATTTCTGTGGTTCGATATTCAATTTGGCACAAACATAAGTAGGCATTATATTAGAGGAAGCTCCAGAATCAATCAAACAATTATGCAGATTCTTATTGTACATTTCATAAGTCAAAAGAAAAGGAGGAGTTTGAGAATTTGATTTTTCTCCAATGAGCACTGTATCAGTAGCATCTACCTTATCTGGTGGCTTACCAGCTCCTCTAGCTGCTTTTGCAACTACACCACTTGGTAAAGGAGCAATTGGTGTAGCGTTTAATTCTTTCAATAACAACTTTTGCTGGTGTTTTAGTTTGCTGAGTTCATGTAAGGAAATGTTGGCTTTGATCTTTTTCATGTCCTCGACAATGTTGTACTCCATAGGATCTGACACTACTAAAGTCTTTGTTGTTGATGTGGGAGGATTAGAAGGAGATGGTTGATTTTGAGTAGGTAATGGAGAAGTTTTCTTTACAGGGGATTTGTCTTTGGTACTTGGAGTTGTAATTTTCTTTTTAGGAACTGTTTGCACTGGTTCCGATATAGATTTACTCCTAGTATTTACGGGCATAGCTTCTTCACTATTAGAATTAGGGAGAATAAAATCCCACATTCCATTCAATTCAGATATTTCTTCATTCTCATTTTCCTCATCTGATACTAGAGATGTATCTTCTTCTTCTTCCTCTTCTTCTGATTCTGCATTAGAGATTGCATTAGGAGGTTTAGATTCAACTTGGTTTCTTCTGAAATTTCGGAATGGTTTATTGGTAGAAGTTTCAGCTACTTATTTTTTAATTTCAACCATTTCATTTGACATGGTTTTAAGAACTTTCTGTAAACCTTCCATGTCGTATGGATCTTTGGCCTTTTTCTTTGAATCATCTTTGAAGCTGACTTTCTTTGATTTCCTTTCTTCGATAGCATTTTTCTTTTCCATAGAAGTAATTCGTTTTTCCACTGCAATAGCTTCTTTCATGTTCTCAGCTAACGTATGCTTTGCAGATCTGTCTACGAAAATTGCTATGTTTGAGGGTAAGGCAGTTATGTACCATTAAATTCTGACTTGTTCACTGGGCTGTGAATCTGTGTGGATTTTGTTCAAGAGTTTGTTGAATCTAGCATTGAATTCTTTAATGGGTTCCTTGGGTTCTATCTTCAAATTTGAGAGGTCATTGAGTAAAGTTGCTATTGATCGGTCATCTCCAAATCTGGTTAAAAAATGATCTACAAAAATGTCCCAACTTGTTATGGATCCTGATGGTAATGAAAAGTACCATGATCCTGCTACTCCCTGAAGAGTATAAGGGAATAATATAACTACAACATCTTCATGTGTGACTCCATTCAAATTAATAGCCAGCATAAAGTTATTGATATGTTCTTCAGCTTGAATGTTAAGATCTAGACTAAATTTTGGAAGCCATTTTCCAAGATTTTCTGGTAAATCATGTAAAGGTGCAGCCATGTTGACTGCCCCTGGAGTAGCCCATGGTCTAGCCATTATTGGAACAACTATTAGAGGAGTCGTAGAAACTGGTGGTGTTTGAATAGAAGTTGTTGGAATAGATGATGTTGAAATTGATGATGATTGAGCAGATGATGATTGAGTGGATGATGTGGAAACAATTGTACTTTGTTGAGATGGGATTTCGGAAACAGGTATTTGAATATTAGATGTTGAACTTATATCACTTACTGATTCCGATTGAGTTTTTCTTGTCTTGACTCTACTAGGTAAAGGGAATTCTTTCGGAGAAATACCAAGTTTTTCACTTTGAAGCCTAGTAAGAGGTTTCGAAGAAACAAATTTTGAAGTGACACTACCTTCAGATATTTCAGACTCTTCTAGAGATAATGAGAATCCTTTCAATTTATGAATTAAATCTTGAACTTCGGGAGACTCAGGATTTTGATTTTCTGAATGTTTTGAGATTTTGGTAGTGGGTGTATGAATATTTTCTGCAATTTCTTCTCTAGGATTTTGAATTTCAGAAGAAATTGAAGAAGTTGATGAGGGTGTTTTGCTCTCAGAATGGCTTGTGGATAAAGATTTACTTGCCATTCATAGCTCAGGCCCTCCTTCTAGCGCCAAAAATGTTGAAGCCTAGAAAATCTCTGCTTCAAACATCGGGGAAAACCACCCGGTCGAGACCTTAAGACAACTCCTTTTCCGTTTGGTATGGTGGCTCCGACTGGATTTAAAGGACCAGTTTCCTTATAACTAAATGGATTGGTTTGGATGGGTGGAAATGGGACTAAATTAACTGAAATAAAACTATCTAATTTAAACTAAATACTGATAAAGAAATTCTAATACTAACCCATGTAATTATATGTGAATACAACTTAAGATTGTTCCAATTTAACAATAACCATGAAAATGTATTATTATTTAAATTGAAATGTGCAAAAACAAATAAAAATAACTCTGTTTAAGAAATTAAACAGAGTTGTATTAGCATATTGCATTCATCATTGTATACCATCTATATATATTTATGAAAGATAACGTTTCAATTATACTCAGAAATGATATATAAAAGGAAACGTTGTGAAAACAAATATATATAAATGATAGCAATTTTAAAGCGAATATCATAAGACAAAAGAAATCAACAGTGAAAGGATAGAAATACCTCATTCATCTTGAAGACTTTCAAATGCAATGTGATACTCTAATCCAATAACTCTGATGCAAAATCAAATTCCAAGGTACAGAAATGCAACACTTCAAAGATAATTTCGCATGAAAATCACCAGATGTGATCCTTTTTAAAAATATATAAGACAATGGAGTACATAAATGCAATCTCCAAGTCCAAAAATATTAAGATCTAGGACCCCTCTCTAAATGCATGAGAGGGGTTTAAATACTACTTAACTAACTCTAAAAATAGTTTATTACAAAAATTAAGGATTCGGTTCAATGACCGTCCTTTTCCTAGGCTAAAATACAATGAAATTAAAACTAAATCTATCTATCTATGAATTTGATCTTTAAGCTTGCAGGCATCTAGCATAGTTTTGAGAAGATGCGGTTGACCGACTTCGGAATTCAACTGTCCTGAAAAGACAGAGTCGGCAAGCGTAGGAGCAATCTTCTCTGTAGCATTGATGATACAATTAAGTGCACTGTGCTGACTGTGTGGCTTCACCAAGTACATCCAGTATGAGTCCCAATTCAATCTTGTTAGCCCTTGGATAGATTTTGCTCTTTCTTCTGCCTTTTGCCTCCATTCTGCTTGCAGTTGATGTGCCTGTGGGAGATATCCTGGAACAGTTTCTGGAATCAAATTAGCTTTGTGTAAATTATCATTTACACAATCAGTGAGAGTGTTTGCCGCTGTAGATGCCTCTTCTGATGCCTTTTCTACCCTTCTGATTTGTGCATTTTCCTTTATTTGAGCTTATTGCTCTGTTATTAATTTTGCAATTTCATCTTGATTTTGCTTCACCATTTTCTCATATCATACTTTAGCCAAAGTAGTTTCTTTTTATCGATTTGACCTTTCGCAGTAATTTTTCTCTGTGCCGAACACGCTTCTCATCTTTTTCCCTACTCAGCATTAAGTGTCTTGAATTTGGTCAATGTTTCCTCATTTTGTCTTACAGTTATTTCAAGTCTCTTCAACTCCCGACTTTTCTCAAGAAGAGCTTTATGTTTCTCTGAGAACTCTTGACCTCCAACAGCTTCTTTAGTAACTTCTAAAAGCTCTATAGAGGATAATTTTGGCAAACTTACATACCTTATCTTGTGGTAGAAACTGTGTCAATTTTCCCATTTGGATATTTGAACTTGTGAACAGCGTCTAAAACATCATTTTTTGGTACTGTCCACCCGTGTTTGTTTTTTTCTTCAATGGCTCATCTCTTTTGGTCCATTCCTGTGTGCATTCTGACAAATTCGCATGTTCTCTGTCAAATTCTTTCATAAATTGCTTATTATAAGGCGCATGAGGTTCCGGCAACTTATACATCAGCCTCACATCTTCCGTGGTGAATGACCCAATTAGCTCTTCAGATGAAGTTCTGAATTGTCTGTCTGAAATATCGGTGTTGTCCAGCACCCATTTCACCATGTCCGTATATGGGAGAATCCTCGGCCTTGCCGCTATCCTATGGAGAAATGAACAAGCCAGTTCTTTGAGGGTTGCTTCAGATGTATCACTAGAATCTGCTGTAGCCACAACTTTCATCACCACAGGATTTTCTTCTTCTAACAGATTATACATTCCTTCCCAAGTGGATATACCGGCATCCTTATTACAAGCGGTGTATGCATACAGCGAAGCCATTTCTCTGTTTTCAGAATTCGAGCTCTTCTCCTTCTTACCCATAGTGTTTAGTGAAAGCTTTGTATAGACGTTTGCTCCTTCGTGCCTACGTTTTACGAGTTAAATGAGAGTAATGGCATGAGAAAGGTAATGAGACTGTTTTAAATGTGAAAGCGGATGAAATATAATATTTTAATCGTGAAACGACTTTCAATCCAAACACAATCTCATTTACCATTAATTGTCAATCCAATCATTTAATTTAATTATTAAAGCGCATAACAGATTTGATATATGGGAAGATTGCCTTTGGACAACGCGCCTACATGAATCTACGACATTGTGATCTGCGATTTGCTGCGGAATATCGCAATATCGCAATATCACAATGTCGTAATATCGCAATATCGCAAAATGAAGCCATCTCAATTATGTAAAATAGCGCAAAAGTGGAAATTGCGCAATAGCGCATATCGCAAATCTCGCAAAAGCGCAAAATTAAAAATAGCGCAAAAGGTATTCATTAATCACTTCTGTTTTCTGTGCTATGCGATCTGCGATCAATACGTTTATTGTATAGGCTTTTGGGGTTGCATTATCGCAAAAGCGCAAAATCGCATTTTCAATTTTATAAAAGATATATATCATTTTGCGATGGGTGCGGTATTTTATTTAAAGAACAATTTTATTGTAATCTATCATAAACTTAAGTGTTTCATAATGTTCTTTCTAAGTGATTTCTCTAAGTTTATGATAGAAAGTTTTATTTGAAAAGGAAAACAAATCCTAATTGATTTTTTTGGATTTTTAACTAAGGGTCCCCATTTATTTAGTATTATTACTAATATTAAATAAAAAGGGGGGGTTGTTGCTGGTCACAACAGGATGGTATTATAGTGGCTCACGAGGTATTCCATTCTCTGAAATTGTCCAGATCTCCAGGTTTTATTATTAAACTTGAAATATCTAAAGCTTATGATTGTCTGAGTTGGGAGTATCTACTTTCTATTCTCGATTCTTTTAGTTTTTCTCATACATGGATAGCTTGGGTAAAATCATTGATTGAAACACCATTATACTCCATTAAAGTTAATGGTTCTCCTTCTAGACATTTTTGGGGATTAAGGGGCTTAAGATAAGGGGATCCCCTCTCTCCTTTCCTTTTCATAATTTCAGCTGGGGGTTTGGGAAGGCTCGTCAAATCAGCCTCCAAGTTCGGGTGTCTCCAGGGCCTAACGTTATCTCCAGAGGCTTCTCCTCTATTACGTCATTAATTCATTGATGACAACATGCTCAATGGGGATACAACTTTAAGGGAAGCTAAGAAATTTGGTTTTCTCCCTGAGGAATTCCAACAAGATTTAGGGACAATATTTAATGGGGGGTAAATAAGATATTTTCTTTTTCAACACCCAACCTAGGGTCCAAATACATTTGGCAAGGACCTTTGGTTTTCACATCGGTTCACTTCCAAGAACATATCTTAGAATCCCCTTGGTCTCTAACTCCCTAAGATCATCATCGTGGAAATATCTCTCGAATCGCCTAGATCGAAATATTTCTGGTTGGATCTTCATGGTTATAAACTCAGCTCGTAGATTAAATCTGTTCAAGGTAGTTCTACATACCCTCCCATTCTATCGAATTTCATCCCTTCCAGTCCCACAAAGTATTTATAAGGAATTGATCTCCGAATTTCAGATATTTCTCTGGTCTAGAGCTTAGATTGGTAGGAAGTGGACTCTAATGGCGTGGGAAAAACTATGCAGACCAAAAGCCCATGGTGGCCTCGGCCTGAAACATTCGGAAACATTGTCAAAATCCCTAGGTTCCAAGTTATGGTAGAGATGGGTACGGGGTCATAAAGAAATTTGGAAGACACTCTAATATCACAAATATGGCTTGTTATACATGCTTGACCCTTTTTCCAATCATCAGCACATGTAGGGAGGTTCTTCTATCTAGAATATGGAAAAATCAAATAGGGACATAATTCAAGATCATCGCTTTTGAGAAGTGAGGAAGGGTTGCCAGGCCAAATTTTGGGAGGAGCCTTGGATGCAAGACCCTAAGCTTAGTCAAGAAGAGCATCAGGTAAATTCAAATATTCACCTCTCATCTAGGAGAAATTTGAGTTAAAGACTTCTGGAAGGATAACAACAGGGTTGCAAAATGGAGAGAATGGAAGTCTCAAGCGCACTAGCCAGATCAGGATCCCCCTCTAGCATGGGAGGCTTTTTTCTTGATTCTCTGGCAATGCCCTATATTAAATAATGGAGAGTCTGATAAAATCAGATGGGTTTATCTCCCTCGGGGTATGTTCTCTCTTAAGGAAGCATACTCCATTATCTCCACCTTAGCGGATATGGCGCGAGATCCTCTTTGGAAAAGGATTTGGTACTCAGGGCTCTAGCCAAAAGTTTCTTTCTTCCTCCGGCGGATTGGTTGTGGAAAACTTCTCACTTGGGATAAGCTTTGGAAAAAAGGCTTCTATAGTCATTTTTTTTGTACTCTTTATGTTAGCGTGGAGGAAACAACGAACCATCTTCTTAATTTTTTCTCTATGGAACTGGACCTTTGGAATGGAATTGTAAGATTATTTGGGGCAGTTTATCGGTTTGAGAATAGTCTGAGCGAATCATTGGAATTATGGAACTGGAAGCTCTTCAAGAACCCTATAGTTAACAGAGCTTAATGTCTCTCTGAGGGTTTCGTTCTTTGGAATCCATGGAATGCTAGGAACTGAGCAGTGTTTCACTAAGAGGTCATCAAGACCGATCAAGTTTGGGAAGTGACTAAGCACAATATCAAAGAATCCATCTTATTCAAACGCTAGTCAGAGGAGGATTAGAAAGTTGAGGGTTGGGAGATTACCATCCTTAAGTAACTGGATCTTGGTCTCGACTCAACTGTCTCGAGTTCCTCTCGCTCGATCTCCATGAGGGGGAACATGTCTGACACTTTTATCCAACTACCCCTCTTTAAGCTAAAATTTGATGGATCTTCTAATGGAAACGCTGGCCCAGTTGGTTTCTCGACTTCATGTGGTAGTACCACCAATAATTTCACTAAATTTTTAGCTCTAGAGAAGGGGCGCCAAGTGGCTGTTGAGTTGGTCCTACCTAAGCTGAAGGTCTCCAGAGACTCTTAAATAGACATCTCTTTGTTGCATAAGCTTATTAATGGGTCTCCTCTAGACAAGGTGATCAACAACTGAAGGTTGGAGATTATTGGTGAGAAAATCCATTCTTGTTTATCTTCCTTTGAGTATGTAGGCATATAACACATGAGAAAATAGGGGAATCAGGCAGTCGAAAAGCTCGCCAACCACGGAAGTGATAACCAAAGTCAGGAACTTCTCTATGACTGGCCTTTCAGTTCTTGAAACACTCATCTTGAATGAATTATGCTAGATCATGGTTAAAGAAGAGGATTCCCTAATGGGGGTGACAAACATTGATATGTGTTTGACGCTTGTGCAATGAATGTTTACTTAAGGCATATGGGAAGGAAGACAGGTCGCCAGTCCTCTGATTCTGTAAGGTGTAAGGTGAGAAGATCGATGCAGTGTGTGATTCTTCATTGATCCTCCGCCAGAATGTGTGCTAGTAAGGTCAATGGGTTAGTGACGAACATCGGGGTCATGGAATGTAATATTGTGATAACAATGTGGAGGCTAGTATTTTTTGGTCTGAGCAATGTTAGTCTGTCTAGATTTTTCAGCCCTCGGGTAATCTAGGAGTGGTGGAGAAAATTTTGTCGCCACTTCCTCCAATGTGAAAGGTCTGCAAAAGCTTCAAGTTCTTTTGTCTTTGCCTGGTTCCTCATTTATGTCAATGGATTGAGGGCAATTGGCATGGAAATTTATTCAGTCTTAGTGTTCCTACTTGCGTTGCTTCATAGCTTTTTCCCTGTTCTGTGGTTGGGTTGGTGTTTGGGTCTTTTTTCTGCTGGTAATACTCTATTTTTTTCTCTTTAAGTGGTCTTACCTTGGACTTCTGAAACAAATCATTGGGTGAGAATAAATTGGTCTTAGAGGTTGTAGGGAGGTCTGGTGGGAGTCAGTTCGACTCGCTTTTGGCTCAGGTTTGTCTCTCGTCTATCTCTGCTCAGGCGTCAAGGCCTTTTACCTACACATTTGTTCCAAGGATCTTCCCCCATTAGTGGAGCGAAAGAGTCATCAGTTTGTTTGTCGTGCTTCTTTTCTGTTAGTGTCTCTGCTCCCCCCTAGCGGGAGAGTGGTGGTTTTTAGTTCTAGGGGGGAGGATTCTGTAAGTTAATCTAGGGTGGGCATCTGGTTCACTTTGGTTATAGGCTTGCAGGGTGGTTCTTCATATCATTTTTGGTCCTGCCTTGGGTGTGTCTTCGTTGGTTTTCATTATGCGACCTTTGTCCCATAATTCTCATTCCCAACCCATGCAAAGGGGAGCTCTGCCTAGTCAAGGGTGTTCCATCATCGAGCAGAAGACAATGCTAGCGGGTAGGGTTGTGGAAAGACCTAAACGAGGTGGGTATGTTGTTAGGCGTGTGGTCAGAGCTTCTTCAGGTGCTCGTGGTAGCAGTCAGGGTGTGTGTTCAGTGTGGGGTGGACGTGAAACTGGAGGAGGTAAGTGAGGTGGTGTGGGTTGTGGGGGTGGAGCATGTATGCGGGGTCAGAGCACTATGCAGGGGCGTGCAGGAGTTGTTGGCCAGAAAATTAGCTCTAATGCCTTTCGTGACCTTCTCCAGTCTATTCTAGATCACCTAGATGCACATGACAAGATCCAAAAGGAAGAGCATGAGGATGTCATCACCACACTAAACCAATTGCATTACTTTTAATGTCATGTAAGAGAAAATATTGTGGTGGTTTGGCAGGGTCAAAATTTGCTTGCAAAAAAGGTATAGATGGAAACTTGGCTAGCTCACTTCGAGCAACATGTTCAGTGTTCATATTTCCCCCCTCCCCCTCGAGGGACTGGGCCAAACAATCCAACGTCAATTACTTCTAATGGTTAAGCATGGCTACAAATGTTATTCTAGTTTTTTTTATATTTTTGTGCTTTTGGCATGTTAGACTTTCGACCTCTAATATGTCTTTACTTTTGCTATTTTATAATATGGTGATAGCACTAGTCAACAAACCTTGTCGAAGTGAGACTACTTGCATTTTGATAACTTTGTACTCTTTTTTTTATTAATAAATTAATCCTTAATTTACAAAAATATATATATCTATAATCTTGATTTAAGAAAAATATTAGTAGATTTTTGGCTTCTGTGATCCAAAAACTAGTCCTGATGATGAACCACACTGGTTGGTTCGAAACGCGTCGACTTTATTCATGATAATGTGATTATTACCGAAAGATTTCTTCAGAATTTAAGAAAAATAATTAGAAATATTATTTAATTATTTACTATATAGAATCATTAAATTTAATTATTTTAAAGCAAAAATTCATTTTTTAATTGTTATGTAAATTTTAATTTCTTTGAAAAATTAGTCGTGAAATCATGAATTGCGGTAATGAGTTGCACCCAAAAATGACTCTACTCTAAAATAATGTTCCAAAGCAAAATAATATATAAATGAATCAAAAACCACTTCTATATTTTATTTTTATTTTTTTAAAACCACTTTTTTTAAAAACACCAATCCTAAAAATACACATAAAGGTTCCTATTAATGTTATTAATTTAAAACAAACTTAACTAATAAAAAATCTACACTTCACCTAACTAAATTTATAGTTATGACGATTAGAATCGATCGGTGTCAAACTTTCAACCTAAACCGCATGTGCGTCTACGTCAAACAGTTCAACGCTTTTTATGGCGCTAGGGTGAGGGTGGAATAGTTCAACTTGTGGCCATGTGAATGAGCATTTTGTTTGAGGAATTTCTTTACTTTGTATATGTAAAAGTATGCCCATGAACTTCGTGTCAAATTTCCATTCAACATAAAGGCCAAAGATTTGAACATAGTATATATGCCATTAAAAAACTTTAATAAATTTACTTGGGGATATATTCATGTATAATAAATTTACTTGTGTTCATTTTATTTTTGATTCAAACATAATGTTATTTTGTTTTGTTTTGTAGTTTTAAGGATACATTTATTTATATGTTTATTAGGTTTGAGTAGGCTTAATAGTTAAGAGTATGTATTTCTTTTAAAAGATCACAAACCAGAAGAAAAAGAGTATGTATATCTTAATATACTTAACAGTTCAATTACTACTCAAAAATAAATCACAAACAAAAAAATCGCATACACCAATTTAATAAGACCAACCCTAAACTTGTGTCCAAATCGTCCGGACTCAACTAATTCAACCATTTAGTTGTTCCGTTTTTGTTGAGAAGAGCGAGAGCGTGGACCTGCTTGACCATTACGTTGACTTTTCTTTTAGTTGAATTTTGAATACAAAATTGGTGGTGTTACCTTACAATTTTATGATAGATTTGGCTGAATCGAAACGACAAAAATATGGTTTCGCTGACGTGCAAAAGGAGTGGTATCTAGAAGACCTGGGCCATGGGGTGTATTAAAGTCTTTTGGAACTTTGTTGCCGTCCAAAACATTTGAAATGTAATCAAAATCTGACGTCACGACGCAAATGTAATGCACGGTGATGGTATATGTTGGAAGTGGGGCCCTTGGCCGATTTTATTCCTCAAAGCATGGCATGGAAATTATTTTTGACATATTTTACAGTGAATTTTTTTTTTAATATCAAATGGGGTCAGGTTGAAAAATTAAATTTAAATGTGAACTTGAATGTCAGATATTTAAGTTAAATTTTAATGACTGATTTTAAATTTATAGATTTAATAATGTTGATTTTGGACAAAGCAATTCCCTCTTCAGTTAATCAAAGTATTATTTTCTATTATGACGTTGAGGATGGCTTATTAATGTTCTCAGAAATTTCTGTTTTCATGATTTGGTTATCAGTTGCCCTCAAATTGTCATAAAAAAAAAGTCAGGCAAATTTCTTAGATATTAATAGCAAAGATTTTATTTATGGATTTAAATTTCTTCACAAATATAGAACTATATTTAATTCATTTTTTATACTTCATTTCGACAAAATTGGTTGTGAGGCTGGAACTTGGAAAATTTATAGAATCAAATCGAATCCCAAATAAAATTAACATAGAATCAAATCGAATCCCAACTAAAATTAACATCTTTCTCTTAATAACAATTATAGTACATTAAATATAAAACAAGGTTATTTAACATTTAGATGTAACAAAATAAAAAAGTTTGCCACTCATAAATTGATATAAAACTAAAACATATGAGCATGAAAAACAAATAACTATAGTCAAATTTTGACTCAACTTTAAAAACAAAACAAATTTGAAATTCCAAACGTTCATGCAAGCTCTTTTTAGTAAATTAATATGGCAAACTTATTCATGTACTTTGAATGTAATTTGAGGGGAGCAAACCCACTTTGTATTTTAAAATCAAATCCCAAAGCACGCGAGCACCACATGGACCCAAGACTCGTTAAAGCACAATTGTCTTTTGTTACTTGTCTTTTTGGAAAGACTTAAATAACTAAGTTTTCTTCTGGAATAACATATTAATATGTTATAAATTGTTGAAATTTATAATTCTTTTAAACTTAGTTATAAATGTAATTTCGAGATGTTAGCGTCATTGGCTTTTTAATTTAATTGATGTTATTGAATATTGGGTTATTATAATTGATGTTATTAAATATTTTGAATATTGTGTTATTTTTATAAGTAAGATATTGGTTATTTTATAAATAAAATATTTTTTGTAGTTATCTATGAGATGTAGATTAATTGGTCTTTGTGGGGTTTAGTTCCTATTAGGTTATATGTTTATATCTCATAGGGAGTGGGAGACGCAGAAGTCACTCTTGGGGAAATTAATTAAAATTTTCCAAACGAGTGCGGAGGCTCGAACCTCAAGTCTTGTACAAACCCGGTGAATAGCATCCCAATAGTAGGTAGGTCATTTCATCTTACAAGCACACTTACCGCAGCCTAGGCCTAGCCTAGTAAAAAAAAAAACATTCTTCGTAGTTAACTTAATTTTTATGTTTCAAGTAAGTTAGTCAAAGCATTCGAGATTTGTCCAAGACTTTTAATCTTGGATCATGTAATTTGATTTTTTAAATGTTGGATCATGTGGTTGGATTCTTGATTGTAATTAGTTTAGAGAAACAATTAAGGATAATGGATTAAGAAAAAATTTATAATATTCATAGGTGGGTTAATTTTCCATAATTTTTTCAAAGAAAAATTCTTCATTTTCCATATTTTCTAAATAAAAATATTCGCTATAAAAAAAATTACCTTGGAAATGGCCAAAATTTTTATACAAACTATACAAAATCATTAGAAATTTGAATATTTTTACGAAAATATCTCTATACATTTTACAGT